>CM062268.1:38259566-38269566 GCA_031216635.1 Dissostichus eleginoides | reverse complement strand
GTTAGCTGTTAGCCCCCAAAGACCTCTGTCTTCAGACCTCAGTCAGCTGTCAGCTGTTAGCTGTTAGCCCCCAAAGACCTCTGTCTTCAGACCTCAGTCAGCTGTCAGCTGTTAGCCCCCAAAGACCTCTGTCTTCAGACCTCAGTCAGCTGTTAGCTGTTAGCTCAGCTCTTATCTAACTCTGTAAAGCTCTGATGCCGGAGCAATACGTGTAAAGATCCTAAAAAATTACCAAACCATATCTGAAACGTGTGTAGAAATGTCCACAAAATATGTAAGACTGTCAGACAAATACGTAGAAAAATACCCAAAACGTTTGTGAAAATTGCTGGAAAATGTCCCAAACATTCGCAGAAACAATCTGTAAAATGGATACAGGACTGTTCTTATAATGTCTCTATCAGGTCTTTACGTTCTACGAGTCATTCAGACCTCATTCATGCAGAGCAGCACCACTTGCTCTAGGGAAGCTAACACTCACTCACTCACACTCACACTCACACTGACTCACACACTCACTCACACACACACACTCACTCACACACTCACTCACACACACTCACTCACCACTCCTCACACACTCACACACTCACTCACTCTCACTCACTCACTCACTCACACTCACTCACTCACACTCACTCACTCACACACTCACTCACTCTCACTCACTCACTCACACACTCACACTCACACTCACACTCACACACTCACTCACACACTCACTCACTCACTCACTCACACTCACACACTCACTCACACACACTCACTCACACACTCACTCACTCACTCACACACTCACACTCACACACTCACTCACACACTCACTCTCACTCTCACTCTCACACTCACTCACTCACTCACACACTCACTCACACTCACTCACTCACACACTCACTCACACACTCACACACACACTCACTCACTCACTCACGCACTCACACTGACTCACACACACACTCAAATACACACTCACACTGACTCACACACTCACACTGACTCACACACTCACTCAAATACACACACACACTCACACACTCACTCACAAACACACTCACTCTCACAACACTCTCACACCTCACTCACAAACACACTCACTCTCACACACTCTCACACACTCACTCAAATACACACTCACTCTCACACACACTCACTCACACACACTCTTTACGTTTCACAGGTCTTTACGTTCTACGAGTCATTCAGACCTCATTCATGCAGAGCAGCACCACTTGCTCTAGGAAGCTAACACACACACTCACTCACACTGACTCACACACTCACTCACTCACACCCTCACTCAAATACACACTCACTCAAATACCACACACTCACACTCTCTCACCCACACACTCCCCTACACCTCACTCAAATACACACACTCTCACACACACACTCACTCACACACTCACTCAATACTCACACACTCACTCACACACTCACTCAATACACACTCACTCAAATACACACACACTCACTCTCACACTCACTCACTCAAATACACACTCACTCACTCAAATACTCACCACACACACACTCACTCAAAACACTACTCACTCAAATACACACTCACTCACTCACTCACACACACACCACACACTCACTCACACTCACTCAAATACTCACTCACTCAATATACTCCACACTCACTCACACACTCACACATACTCTCTCACACACACTCAAATACACACTCACTCAATACTCACACACTCACACACTCACTCACTCACACACTCACTCACACTCACTCAAATACACACTCACTCAAATACTCACACACTCACTCACACACTCACACATACTCACTCACACACTCACTCACTCACACACTCACTCACACTCACTCAAATACACACTCTCACACACACACTCACACATACTCACTCACACACTCTCACACACACACACTCACTCACACACTCACTCAAATACTCACACACACTCACTCACACACATACTCCTCACTCACTCACTCACACACTCACTCACACACTCTCACACACACGCACTCACTCACTCAAATACTCACACACACACTCACTCACACATACTCACTCACTCACTCACACTCACACACTCACTCACACACTCAAACACACACTCTCACACACACTCACTCAATACTCACTCACATCACTCACCACTCACTCACACTCACTCACTCACTCAATACTAAACCACCTGTAGAAATACTCTCAGGTGGAAGTACTGCATGAGAGGGTTCTAAAGAATATATGTATGAGAGGAAAACGTACTTAAAGAAGTAAAATATTTGAAAGCATGTAATTAAAGAGAAGCATAGACAGTCCTTTATTCACGCCGCCGTGTGGCCGAACACTGTCATTACAACTGGTCCTGAATCAGTTCCTGGGAGATCAGAGGACCCTCAAGGCTGCTTCAGAGGACCCTCAGAGGTTGAGGGTCTCAGATGTTGAGGGTCTCAGATGTTGAGGGAGGTCTCAGATGTTGAGGCAGTTTTCTCAGATGTTGAGGACCCTCAGATGTTGAGGCAGTAGGCGGGCTCGGGGTCCTCGGGCAGCCTCAGGGCTTCAGCAGGTCTTCGGGCAGCCTCATGGCTTCGGGCAGGTCTTCGGGCAGCCTCAGGGCTTCGGGCAGGACCCCGCCCGGCGTGCTCACCATCCTCATGGTGTTCCTGCCGAACAGAGACCTCTCGTACTCCATCAGCTGCCTCCAGAACCCGGCGTTGGGTCGGATGAACGGACGCTGCTCCAGAACCGCCTCGTGAGCCCGTCTAAGGCTCAGACCCTCAAACCTGCACAGACCAGAACCAGAACTTTAGAGCTCTCCTATCATACAGAATGCACTTTCTGATGTCTTTTCTACATAGGTATGTGGGGGGGGTCACCTCATCAGGTAGGTGTGTGGGGGGTCACCTCATCAGGTAGGTGTGTGGGGGGTCACCTCATCAGGTAGGTGTGTGGGGAGTAGGTGTGTGGGGGGTCACCTCATCAGGTAGGTGTATGGGGAGTAGGTGTATGGGGGGTCACCTCATCAGGTAGGTGTGTGTGGGGTCACCTCATCAGGTAGGTGTGTGGGGGGTAGGTGTGTGGGGGGTCGCCTCATCAGGTAGGTGTGGGGAGTAGGTGTATGGGGGGTCACCTCATCAGGTAGGTGTATGGGGGGTCACCTCATCAGGTAGGTGTGTGTGGGGTCACCTCATCAGGTAGGTTTGTGGGGGGTAGGTGTGTGGGGGGTCGCCTCATCAGGTAGGTGTGTGGGGGGTAGGTGTGTGGGGGGTCACCTCATCAGGTAGGTGTATGGGGGGTAGATGTATGGGGGGTCACCTCATCAGGTAGGTGTATGGGGGGTAGATGTATGGGGGGTCACCTCATCAGGTAGGTGTGGGGGTAGGTGTGTGGGGGTCACTCATCAGGTAGGTGTGTGGGGGGTAGGTGTGTGGGGGGTCACCTCTCAGGTAGGTGTGTGGGGGGTAGTGTGTGGGGGTCGCCTCATCAGGTAGGTGTGTGGGGGGTAGGTGTGTGGGGGGTAGGTGTGTGGGGGGTCGCCTCATCAGGTAGGTGTGGGGGGTAGGTGTGTGGGGGTCGCCTCATCAGGTAGGTGTGTGGGGGGTCGCCTCATCAGGTAGGTGTATGGGGGGTCACCTCATCAGGTAGGTGTGTGTGGGGTCACCTCATCAGGTAGGTTTTGTGGGGGGTAGGTGTGTGGGGGGTCGCCTCATCAGGTAGGTGTGTGGGGGGTAGGTGTGTGGGGGGTCGCCTCATCAGGTAGGTGTGTGGGGGGTAGGTGTGTGGGGGTCGCCTCATCAGGTAGGTGTGTGGGGGGTAGTGTGTGGGGGGTCGCCTCACAGGTAGGTGTGTGGGGGGTAGGTGTGTGGGGGGTCGCCTCATCAGGTAGGTGTGTGGGGGGTAGGTGTGTGGGGGTCGCCTCATCAGGTAGGTGTGTGGGGGGTAGGTGTGTGGGGGTCGCCTCATCAGGTAGGTGTGTGGGGGGTCACCTCATCAGGTAGGCGATGATGAGGCTGGGCGAGCGGCTCCTTCCCGCGCTGCAGTGAACCAGAGTTCTGCCGGTTCGGTTCTGGTGGATCCGCTCCCCCACCGGGTCGAAGTAGAGCTTCAGGGGGGCGTGAGGCTGGTCCTGGAGGGGGACGTTCAGCACGGAGAGGCCCTCCATCGGGGGGTAGACCAGGTCCTGGAGCCCGCTGGCGTTCACCACCAGAGAAATGCTCCGGCTGCTGAGCACGCTGAGACGCAGGGCCGGGTCAGAACCACTCAGGTACAGCCCGGGACGCACCTGAGACACTTGAGACATGCTGTTGGCCTGAGGACAGGAGACAGAGACACCTGAGACACCTGAGACATGCTGATGACCTGAGGACAGGAGACACAGTCACCTGAGACACTTGAGACATGCTGATGACCTGAGGACAGGAGACACAGACACCTGAGACACCTGAGACACCTGAGACCCGCCCCAATCTGAGACCCCACCTCCACCTGAGACCTAGATTCAAATATTTCAGACCCACGATCAATAGTTTTATGGAATAAATAGAAAGCAAAGAATGTGGTGTAATGTTGTAATGCTGTTTTATTTCTGTTTTGAGATGTTTACATTTCAGAACTGTTTATTTCTACTCTTTTAATGACTAATTGTGTGCAACGCAAACATGTCCTCATTTGGGAGGATATAGGTTTAATATGGGAGTTAATGGGTGTGATATGGGCCGAGTGACAGTGTGATATGGGCCTAGTGTATATGGGCCTAGTGACAGTGTGATATGGGCCTAGTGACAGTGTGATATGGGCCTAGTGACAGTGTGATATGGGCCTAGTGACAGTGTGATATGGGCCTAGTGTGATATGGGCCTAGTGTGATATGGGCCTAGTGTGATATGGGCCTAGTGACAGTGTGATATGGGCCTAGTGTGATATGGGCCTAGTGATATGGGCCTAGTGACAGTGTGATATGGGCCTAGTGACAGTGTGATATGGGCCTAGTGACAGTGTGATATGGGCCTAGTGACAGTGTGATATGGCCTAGTGTGATATGGGCTAGTGACAGTGTGATATGGGCCTAGTGACAGTGTGATATGGGCCTAGTGACAGTGTGATATGGGCCTAGTGACAGTGTGATATGGGCCTAGTGACAGTGTGATATGGGCCTAGTAACAGTGTGATATGGGTTTATTATCATCAATCAATCAATGTTTATTTATATAGCCCAATATCACAAATGTTCCATTTGTCTCAGTGGACTTCACAGTTTGTACAGAATATCAGTAGACAATACGACACCCTCTGTCCTTAGACCCTCACATCGTATTATGGGTATTAATATGGGTATAATATAGGTGTAATATGGGTGTATTATGGGTGTAATATGGTGTAATATGGGTGTAATATGGGTGTATTATGGGTAATATGGGTGTAATATAGGTGTAATATGGGTGTAATATGGGTGTAATATAGGTGTAATATGGTGTAATATAGGTGTAATATGGGTGTAATATAGGTGTAATATGGGTGTAATATAGGTGTAATATGGGTGTAATATGGGTGTATTATGGGTGTAATATAGGTGTAATATAGGTGTAATATGGGTGTAATATGGGTGTATTATGGGTGTAATATGGGTGTAATATGGGTGTAATATAGGTGTAATATGGGTGTAATATAGGTGTAATATGGGTGTAATATGGGTGTAATATAGGTGTAATATGGGTGTATTATGGGTGTAATATAGGTGTAATATGGGTGTAATATAGGTGTATTATGGGTGTAATATGGGTGTAATATAGGTGTAATATGGGTGTATTATGGGTTTAATATGGGTGTAATATGGGTGTAATATAGGTGTAATATGGGTGTATTATGGGTGTATTATGGGTGTAATATGGGTGTAATGGGTGTATTATGGGTTTAATATGGGTGTATTATGGGTTTAATATGGGTGTAATATGGGTGTAATATAGGTGTAATATGGGTGTATTATGGGTGTATTATGGGTGTATATGGGTGTAATATGGGTGTATTATGGGTTTAATATGGGTGTAATATGGGTGTAATATAGGTGTAATATGGGTGTATTATGGGTGTATATGGTGTAATATGGGTGTAATATGGTGTATTATGGGTGTATTATGGGTGTAATATGGGTGTATTATGGGTGTAATATGGGTGTATTATGGGTGTAATATGGGTGTAATATGGGTGTATTATGGGTGTAATATGGGTGTAATATGGGTAATATGGGTGTATTATGGGTGTATTAGGGTGTAATATGGTGTAATATGGGTGTAATATGGGTGTAATATGGGTGTAATATGGGTGTAATAAAGTAGTTCTGCTGCCTGACGCACAGGAAACAAAGCACATTCTTTTCTCAAACACCCTCTAGGGACTTTCTTTACAGAATGATAACTTTGAATACAGATTATTATTTAGTTTGTTGCTCTCTGAATCATCATTTAGAGAAAGCACTTGGGACTCGAACCCGACCTTCTGTCTGTGATGTTGGGAGGATCAGCCAATGAGAGAGCAGGCTCCAACAATCCTCCAACATTTGACCAATCACAGCGGAGAAAGGTTGAAACATAGAAGTCCATGTAAAAAAATAACTATTATGATATCATTAAATATAATGAATAAACGCACGCAGATATAATGTTGAACATTTACAAAATATGGAAATGTATGAGAACAAAACGTAAATAAATAAAATGTTATGTTATTAAACATAATTATTAAATGCACTGCACCTAGTTAGGATGGTAAAATTCAGAGAACAGATTTCACTGTGTTGTGTGTGTGTGTGTGTGTGTGTGTGTGTGGTGTGTGTGTGTGTGTGGTGTGTGTGTGTGTGTGTGTGTGTGTGGTGTGTGTGTGTGTGTGTGTGTGTGTGTGTGCTTTGAGCATGAACATGTGTGCGTGTGTGTGTGTGTGTGTGTGTGTGTGTGTGCGTTGAGCATGAACATGTGTGTGTGTGCTTTGAGCATGAACATGTGTGTGTGTGTGTTGTGTGTGTGTGTGTGTGTGTGTGTGTGTGTGTGTGTGTGTGTGTGTGTGTGTGTGTGTGTGTGTGTGTGTGTGTGTGTGTGTGTGTGTGTGTGTGTGCTTTGAGCATGAACATGTGTGTGTGCTTTGAGCATGAACATGTGTGTGTGTGTGTGTGTGTGTGTGTGTGTTTATGGAAATTAATAAATACGGAAATAAATAAATGTAAAGACAAATTAACAAAACGGGATAAATAAATAACAATTAAAACTAATAACAGGAATCATATCATCCGCTTGTTTTAACAATATAAAAAGCATGTGTCAGAAGTGGGACTCGAACCCACGCCTCGAGAGGAGACTGCGACCTGAACGCGCGCGCCTTAGACCGCTCGGCCATCCTGACAGGCTCCCCGAGCGAATTTATCACGTAATCACAGTGAGGGTCGTCCAACATCTGACCAATCCCAGCGGAGGAATGTTGAACTATGAGTCACACACACACACACACACAGCTCACACACACAGCTCACACACACACACACACACACACACAGCTCACACAGCTCACACACACACACACACAGCTCACACACACACACACACAGCTCACACAGCTCACACACAGCTCACACACACACAGCTCACACACACACAGCCAGGGGCGCGGGAAGGGGGGTGCTGAGGGCGCTGCAGCACCCCCTAGCGGCAGGCAGGCGGTGCGGAGCTCCCCTGTCAGGACATTTATTTTATTTTTATTTTATATATATGTATTTAATTTCATTGTGCCTGAGATTATATTTTATATTATATGTTATTATTCAAATGATAATTTAAAACTATATAATAAATAATTTTGCTTCAGGGAAGAAAAATTAAAAAGATGTGGAAAAAAAGTTTTTTTGTTAGTTTTTAGTCGGCTACTTTTAACGTGACGCAAACAACACAAGTCACTGACACGGCCCAACAACACAAGTCACTGACACGGCGCAACAACACAAGTCACTGACACGGCCCAACACACAAGTCACTGACACGGCCCAACAACACAAGTCACTGACACGGCGCAACAACACAAGTCACTGACACGGCCCAACAACACAAGTCACTGACACGGCCCAACACACAAGTCACTGACACGGCCCAACACACAAGTCACTGACACGGCCCAACAACACAAGTCACTGACACGGCCCAACAACACAAGTCACTGACACGGCCCAACAACACAAGTCACTGACGGCGCAACAACACAAGTCACTGACACGGCCCAACAACACAAGTCACTGACACGGCCCAACACACAAGTCACTGACACGGCCCACAACACAAGTCATGACACGGCGCAACAACACAAGTCACTGACATGGCGCAACGTATCTCGGAATTTTTCTCTCTAAAAACGCTAAATCTGCAAAATCATGTGCATAATCTGTATACTGGTCAATATCATGTTTGTGGTATTTTAATTATTATTTTATGGTTATTGCTGCTGCAGCCGTGCATAATCTGTGTAATATGCAGTGGAGGCGCCAGGGTATGGCTGGGGTAGGCTACAGCCATACCAAGAAATGGCTTAGCCCCACCTTAGCCCCACCGACCATGAAAAATGATGTTAAAGTAAGCAAAATAAAGTCCGCCAACTCGCGCGGAGTAAATTGCACAGACAGCAGATTGATTTCAGTAGCCACTTGTCTGGAAATACCGAAGACTAGAAACGGTTTTGAAAACTTTTGTCACGTAGTGATCGTCTTCTCAATAAAACATCTTTGATAATGTCTTCTGGCCAATCAGAATCACGATAACGGCGTGGTGTTGTTGCAGGAAGCCCCGACGGAGAATACTTTTGCGGTAGTACATCTCTATATACATCGATACAACATTGTGTTGATAGAAATCAACACGTAATGAAATAAGACCCCACGGTTTGATGATTGATAGGTGTGTGGGCTGTCTTTCATTTTGACACACAGAACAATGGGGGCTATCCACCCTTATCCACAATGTAAAGTAATTCCACAGCCTCTTCCCTCTTCTCTCTGTGAGGAGCAGCAGGTTCAGCTTTCAGAACAAAGTAACAAAAAACAAAAATGGCATTCATTTTTTTAAATGTGTAGTAATAGATTTATTTATTTTTCTTCTCAAGAGAGTACCAGAATGTGTATTTTATGTTAGTATTTCAAAAAATCTCCTGGGGGAGAATCCCCCCAGACCCCCCTGCAGGGGTTGGGTTTTCAGCATGTCAACTCTTTCACCTGTGGGGAAATTGCAGGATTGGCTCCAGGTCGCCCTTTTTATTTACTACAAGACAAATGTGCCTTTTATTTCATACAGTTCAATTTGGATTGAGACAGGGAAATAATCTAAACCTCACGCGTGGCGTTTCACTGTCAATGGGGGCGATATAGCGTGTATGTAATTACATTGCAAATACTGACTTGAGCCCCACCACTGTATGGGTTAGCCCTACCATAGATTACCCAACAAAAATACTCTGGAGCCGCCACTGGTAATATGTAGCCAATAAATTCCACATTGTTGGTAAAATAATATTTTACATCTTTGTAGTGTGTGTGCTCTGTGCCTGTGATAGTGTTCACTGGAGTCCATTGTTATGCTGTGTGTGTGCACCTCAGCACCCCACCCAAATTACCTTCCCGCGCCTCTGCACACAGCTCACACACACACACACACAGCTCACACAGCTCACACACAGCTCACGTGATGATGATCACAGTTTCACTTCAGGTTTCTCTCCGACAGACTAACATTACACGCAGGTAAGATCTTCTGTTTACCTTTGGTTTTAATATAGTTTACTCACAGTCTAACTACACAACAACTACACAACAACTACACAACAACTACACAACAAATACACAACAACTACACAACAACTACACAACAAATACACAACAACTACACGATAACTACACAACCGTTCAGAACAGGATCAGTTTGTCTAATGATTAAAACACATCTGATCCGTCTGTTTTATTGACCGGCCTGTTGTATGTGTTGTGCTGT
>CM062268.1:38257313-38258566 GCA_031216635.1 Dissostichus eleginoides | reverse complement strand
ATGAGACCCCATCTACACGGGAACGTTTGCGTTTACGCACCGTACGCGTTTTCAAAAAAGTCTTCTGTTCACATGCATTCGGCTCAATTAACGCTGTAGTACATAGGCCGGGCCTGTAGGTGGCGCTGCTGCCGCCACAAAATACACCAAACGCAGCGAAGAAGACCCCGGAGCATGGTTGCCATGGTTGCCCTTCTGTTTATTCTCCGCGGTGGACGGCGTGTGCTCCTGCTGTAGATCTCTCCGGTAGTCCAGCAGCAGATGAGAACACCCACCTCTCCGCCTCTTCCAAGGGACGAGGGGACCGTGCAGGCAGAGTTTCCAACAACATGTTTTTTCGCGGTCAACATGTCCGTTACAGTTTAAATCTTCCGGACAAAATTAGAAAAGTGCCGGTCAGAGGTCTTCTTTGTTATTTATTGAGCTTTAAAACAAATTGATAACGACCGATATAATAATATAAGAATAAAACACGGAGCCTCTCTTTTCCTCCCCCTCTTCTGACAGCCCAGCAGCTGATCTCTGAGCAGGAGGCGTGGGGAGAGGGAGACGTGGGGAGAGGGAGGCGTGGGGAGAGGGAGGCGTGGGGAGAGGGAGACGTGGGGAGAGGGAGAGGTGGGGAGAGGGAGGCGTGGGGAGAGGGAGACCTGGGGAGAGGGAGAGGTGGGGAGAGGGAGGCGTGGGGAGAGGGAGACGTGGGGAGAGGGAGGCGTGGGAGAGGGAGGCGTGGGGAGAGGGAGACGTGGGGAGAGGGAGGCGTGGGGAGAGGGAGACGTGGGGAGAGGGAGAGGTGGGGAGAGGGAGACGTGGGGGAGAGGGAGACGTGGGGAGAGGGAGAGGTGGGGAGACGTGGGGAGAGGGAGGCGTGGGGAGAGGGAGACGTGGGGAGAGGGAGACGTGGGGAGAGGGAGGCGTGGGGAGAGGGAGGCGTGGGGAGAGGGAGGCGTGGGGAGAGGGAGACGTGGGGAGAGGGAGGCGTGGGGAGAGGGAGGCGTGGGGAGAGGTGGGAGAGGGAGGCGTGGGGAGAGGGAGACATGGGGAGAGGTGGGGAGAGGGAGGCGTGGGGAGAGGGAGACATGGGGAGAGGTGGGGAGAGGGAGGCGTGGGGAGAGGGAGAGGTGGGGAGAGGGAGACGTGGGGAGAGGGAGGCGTGGGGAGAGGGAGAGGTGGGGAGAGGGAGGCGTGGGGAGAGGGAGGCGTGGGGAGAGGGAGGCGTGGGGAGAGGGAGAGGTGGGGAGAGGGAGGCGTGGGGA
>CM062268.1:38214813-38252313 GCA_031216635.1 Dissostichus eleginoides | reverse complement strand
AGTACATATGCCAGGCCTGTAAGTGGCGCTGTACTTCCGCCACAAAATCCACCAAAAGCAGCGAAGAAGACCCCCCGAGCATGGGCGTAAGGCATAAACAAACAGCTGTAGATGTTGCACTAACATCTGTATCATGGCCAGTAGCGTCTGGAGCACGAACGCAACCCTGTGATCCGCCATTGTTGTTGTTGTTGCGAAACGCATCAGCAATGACGCGGGGGTGAGCAGGAGAGGTGGGGAGAGGCGGGGCTATGGCGTCATCGATTCAGGAAATGATCGTATATAGGGCGTACACACGGAGCCGCAGCGTCTCCAGACCTACCCACTTTGGGAGCCGGATTCAAAGTGTATAGGTTTCGGGCTCCGAAGCCGCGGCTCCGTTTCGTTCTCGTGTGGACAAACCGTCTAAACGATAAAGAACTTTAGCGGATACAACTGACATCGTCTCCGTGTGGACGGGGCCTTAACGTATCCCCAACATTTGCTATCTAAATAGCACAATGATTCTCAAGGTACATTTATTATAATTATTATATATATATATTATTATTATTATTTTTAAAAAAATTCAAAAAGCTCTCCTTTTGTTTTTGTTAGTTTAAAAACCCGATTTTAATA
Source organism: Dissostichus eleginoides (assembly GCA_031216635.1). Lineage (NCBI taxonomy): Eukaryota > Metazoa > Chordata > Actinopteri > Perciformes > Nototheniidae > Dissostichus > Dissostichus eleginoides. The sequence goes on along the minus strand of CM062268.1, from coordinate 38,251,695 downwards.
ATTACTTGTGAAGATTGAAGCTCTGTCATTCACATACAGCAATATCATCTTACAATCTGATATCAGTGTCTGAGTTTCAGATGCTCCCTCAGCCTCGATTGAAGACATATTTTAGGGCTCAGAAATGTGTTCTCAGCCCAAAAGCATCGTCTGTCATCTCGCTGCTGTCTCTGTATCAGCTGCACAGCGTTAGTAAGAATAAATGGATGATCAGCAGCGTTTTAATCTCAGAGAGAGCCTCTGATTACAGAGTGTTCTGCAGGGGGGGGGGGGGTCTCTGTGTTTTAACGCTCCGCTCCTTTAATGGATGGCAGTGTAATAATGTCCTTCCTGTAACAAGCCATTTAACGGCGGAGCCACTAAGCTCTGTTTGATGCACTCATAAAGTCCTTCAATCAGCCGCCTGGACGCCTTCCAGAGAGAGAGACGCTCCTCCATCCATCGTAACCAGATTATAACGTTAGAGAATAACTTCATTACAACGAGGTCCAGAGGAGAGACGCTGAGACACTGAGACGCTGAGTCTCCCCTTCAGATTCATCAGATAACGAACCTTTCTGACCACAGAGATACTGTAAAGCAAAGAGACTCAGTCCGACGCTCTTGTATCAGAGGGGGGAGGTAGTGGTAAATGAATGTAAATTAACATCATTTAGTAGTGCAAAAGAACGTAATTGCACGTTATCATAGAACATTATTAATAATAATAATATTGCAGATGTTATATAGCAGCGAGCGTTTATAAAGATGGTGATGGCTGATGTTTGTCTCCTTCAGAGCCCATGTGCTTCGACTGGGGGGAGTCCAGTGATCAGGGGGTCTCTGTGCTGGAGGGGGAGGTGGGCTGGCTGTCCTGCCCTCTCTTCTCTCACCCCTCCGTCTACAACTACTCCTCCACTCAGAGCGCTGGACACAACCTGTTCTGGTACCGCCTGCCGGAGGGCCACGACCTGGAGCAGCCCCTCGCCTACAGGTACATATACATGTGTATATATATATATCATTAGGTACCTTCAGTATTAACATCATGTAGTATTTCTGTTGGTCCCTGAAGGCAGCATGGAGAGGTCCCAGTTCAACAACAAAAACATTTCCCAAATTTAGGATTATTAAAGTACATCTTATCTTATTTTATCCCAATGGTAGACTACATCCATCTGATCATTCTCTGATGGTCCAGACCAGACGTGTTTTATAACTGTGAAAAACCCCACAGATTACAGTTACTCAGGAAGGTACAGAGACAAATGTAGGATTACATGACACTTATTATACATTTACACAATATATATCTAATCTCATATCACAAAATGTAATATTATAATGATATGTTTCCCAGCCTTGGTCCACAGTAGGTAAATGAAACCTTTCTTTCTCCTCCTTCAGCCTGTAGAGCGTCAGCATGGATTCTAACAGAGTGATTGAGACTCAGTGAGCGAGTGTTTTAATGATTTCCCGTCAGACAGGATGCATGGAGGCTCGTTAGCGTCAGCAGCTAACATCAGTTCTGGTTCTGGTGTGTTTGTGCAGCTCCAGAATCAGCAGAGACGGAGTCAGACTGTGGCTCCAGCCGAGCAGCGCCGCCGACACCGGACTCTACATCTGCATGCTGAGGTGAGAGACATCATCACACCTTTAGTTATCACTGTCATTAGCAGGTAAGAAACTCATGAAGAAACAATTAAAGGTCCCATGTCATGCTTTTCCGGTTATCACCCGTCCCCTTGTGTTATGAAGGTTTTTCTGCATGTGAACGGTCTGCAGAGTCACAAACCCTCAAAGTGCACCCTGTAGGGAGTAAAACTCTAACACAGAAAAGACCTGTCTCTGCTGCCCCAGAACGCCTCGTTGGAGATCTTTCTTTTTACATTGTTTTCTTCCGTGGCCTATTGACGTAACGAAGTCCAAATGGACACACACACACTCACTCAGCCTTATCTTTTCTCAGCCACGGTGCTGCGCGGAGCTTCGCCGGCACACACACTCACTCAGCCTGAGCTCCGCGGTGTGCGCAGAGCTCAGGCTGAGTGAGTGTGTGCGCGGAGCTCAGGCTGAGTGAGTGTGTGCGCAGAGCTCAGGCTGAGTGAGTGTGTGCGTGGAGCTCAGGCTGAGTGAGTGTGTGTGCGGAGCTCAGGCTGAGTGAGTGTGTGCGTGGAGCTCAGGCTGAGTGTGTGTGTGCGCAGAGCTCAGGCTGAGTGAGTGTGTGAAGCTCCGCGGGAGTGGGAGCTCCGCACACACACACTCAGCCTGAGCTCCGCGCACACACACACTCAGCACCGCGGATCTCAGACCCCACGCAGCAACCAGGGAACGACAGCAGTACCCCACGCAGCATTCTCATCTGTTTGTCAATAGTAGTATTCGTTTATTTGTCCCCGAGGGGAAAATGGGTTGCAGCACATCACAAAGGCATTTAAAAAGATAAGACAATACGTCACTGACAACAACATAGACACAGCTTAAAACGAACAGACATAAGAAAAACAGATATCGGCAGACATGACAAGGGGCCTAGGCCCTCATTTGCGAAATAGGGGGGACAGGGCCAGACCAGCTGGGTAAACAGTGCGTCCTAGCCATCATTGATTCAGGAGTTTGATGGCTTGTGGGACGAAAGACAGCCTAGATCTGTTCTTTTTGAACAGAGTGGCACGATATCTCCGCCCGGATGGCAACAGTTCAAAGTAAGAGGCACGTGGGTGCCTCAGGTCACTCACAATATGCTGTGCCAATTTTAAAACTCTGTCCTTATATAAGCATTCTATATTAGCAAATGAGATTCCTGTCAATTTCTGGACAATGTTATGGCCCTCCTGACTGACTTTGTCTGTGCCTCAGTGCGAGGCCGAACCAGCATAAGATGCAGAAGGAGAGCACACTTTCAATAAAAGCATGATAAAACATCTTAACCTTTCTGTTGCCGACATTAAAAGACAATGATTTAAGTAAAAAAAACATTCTTTGTTGAGACTTGGCATTTACTTTCTCAGACCAAACATCCCATCTGAGCTTGTGGTCAAGCACGACACCAAGATATTTGTACTGAGTGACACATTGAATGGGCTCGCTATTTAAAAGAGTAGGGTTTGGGCGATTGTGCTATTCTAAAATCAATTTCCATCTCCTTTGTTTTTGAGGTGTTTAGAAGCAGGTTTGACTTCTCACACCAGTTATAAAGAAGTCAAGGACAGGCCCATGCTCCTCTTCCTCATCAAAGAGGAGGCTGACCAGGGCCGTATCATCTGCATACTTAATAAAGTGCCTGTTGGGAAAAGTGCTAGTGCAGGAGTTGGTGTATAAAATAAACAAAAGAGAGGATAAGACACATCCCTGGGGTGAGCCTATCCAGGTAGTTATTGTGTCAGAAAGTGCCATGCCTATTTTGACCTGCTGGGTTCTACAGCTGAGGAAGTCAACGATCCAGGAGATCAGACCAGGTTCAAGTGAGAATTCTTCAGTTCAAATATTTGCTAAAATACTTGGCTTGATGGTGTTAAAAGCCGATGAGTCGGCAAATAGGATCTTTACATGGGCTTTGGGCTTCTCGAGGTGAGTGTGCAGAAGATGCAAGAGGGTTGCGATAGCATCTTCCACCCCTCTAGATGCCTGATATGCAAATTGCATGGGATCTAAGAGGTGCTGCGTTTGTGAGATTAAATACCTCTTAACTAAACGCTCAAAACATTTCATTACCAGTGAAGTGAGTGCTATAGGCCGAAAGTCATTGGGCTCACTGGGCCTGGGGATTTTAGGCACTGGAATAATTGTGGATGTTTTCCAAAGAGAAGGGACTTTTTGCAGATTAAGGGAGGACCTAAAAATGTCTGTAAACACAGGTGCAAGTTGTTCTGCACAGTGTTTTAAAACAGCTCCTTCAATATTATCGGGGCCAGGGCTTTTTCGTGTATTACACTTCCTGAAGAGATGGATGACTTCTGACTCCTCAATAGTCATACTAGAGGGGAGGGGGAGAGGATGGAGGGGAATGACAGTGTCAGCCTCTATACTGTTGCTACTCTCAAACCGGCAGAAGAAGGTGTTCAAATGATTTGCCGTCTCCCTTCCCTCACCACTGATCAAGACAGGAGACGGTTTTCCCCTGCCCTTATGTGGAGCATTCGTCATGTTTTTAATTCCCTGCCATGCTTCTCTGGATTACCAGAGGCCAGAGCTGCCTCTAACTTCTCCTTATAGCTATACTTGTCTAACTGTATTTGTCTTTAAATATCTCTCTGTATGTCTCTCCTAGCAGACTCATCCTGGTTTTTATACGCTTTTTTCTTCAGAATAATCAGCTTCTTTAAACTGTGAGAACCCAGGGCTTGTATTAGAATATATTTTGAAAGACTTAGTGGGTATCACAGAATCTACACAAAAATCAATATAACTAGACACTGTCCCAACCCGTTCATTAATATCGGGGTATCGAATGTTTCCCACTGTGTGCAGTCAAAGCATCCCTGCAGAGCCATAATGCTGTCCTTATTCCACATTTGACAGTCTAACTTGAGGTTTTCCCTCTCAAGTAGCCTCCGATAGACAGGGCGTAGGTGGACTACACTGTGGTCAGATGTCCCAAGTGGTGGAAGCGGGGATGCAGTGTAAGCGCCCTTAACAGTTCCAAAGCACATATCCAGAGTCTTTTCCTTCCTAGTGTGGCAGTCAACGTACTGGTAGTAGGTACGCAGGGATTTTTTAACGGGACAGTTATTAAAATCTCCTAGAAAGAATTTCGGCGCATCAGGAGAAAGTGATCCAAGTCTCTGAGAGAGATTAAAAATGATTTCGAGGGTTTGGGGTGTATGTACACCACAGTGAAGAATAATTGAGGAAACTCCCTGGGAAGACAGAATGGTCGTAGAGAGACACACAGCAGTTCTATGTCCGGAGTGCACAATTGCTCTCTTATCACCACTGCCCGACACCACTCGTCCCTGATGAGAAGACGGACTCCGCCCCCGCGTACCTTCTCGGTGATGATCGGGTCTCGGTCGGTTCTAAACGCCGAGAACCCGGAAGGCTCCACTACACTGGACTCGATGTTGTTATCCAGCCATGTCTCAGTGATCGCTAAGACACATGCATCCCGATATTCATGCAGGTAGTGGGTGTTGGCTGACAGCTCGTCCGTCTTTGCTCTCAGGGACTGCGCATTAATGAGTAGAGCGGTTTATTTCCTAACCTTGTCAGCCGGTGACGGGTGCCGCCTTTGCATCCGCACTTTCGCTTTGTGCGAGAGGTAGAAGGGTCCTTTTTATTACTGGTGTCATTTCCTGGTTGCTAACAAACGCCATTGTAACACATAATCACTGATGTTCCGCTGTAACGGTGGGGGACTCATCAGAACAGAGTGGGCGAGCTGACCAATCAGAGCACAGTGGGCTCACAGGGAGGGGGGGGGGCAGGGGCTCCAACAAGCCGTGTAGGACAGAGAGTGAATACACATACTATACAGAGATGCTGTATGAGAAACCAATGTGAGTTTGGAACATTGAACAATGTGAGTCTATTCTAGTAGACCTCAACAATGGAACTATGATCACTAGAAATGGCCATGACATGGGACCTTTAATTAAATAAAATATATTAAAGTAGAGCCATCATTAAATTAAATTAACATTAAATTCATTAAATTAAATAAAACATTTGTGTTTATTCATATAAACTTGTTGAGGTAAATGAGGTATTTGTTTTAGTTAGTGTTAGTTTCAGAGTTAGTGAGTGAGACACAAACGGGCTAAACGTGGTTTATTTCAACAGCCCAGTGCGCTCTGCTTTCACTTCCTGTGTGGTCAGAATTCACTTCCTGTTTCCTGTCTGACGCACTCAGCTCTCACGGGTAAAGTGACTGTTCAGAACACGTGGAATGTCGTTTTTTTAATTGTGCAGTGAATAAATAACACATGGTTGTTCCAGAAGAGGCATGTTTTTCAGAATAAAAGCCCCACAGAGTGACTTTACTGTTAGCCTCTGCATGCGCCAAGCTCAAAATACCCAGCTTTGCAGCATTAATTACTATGGTATAACATTAAAACTGATGCCCCTGCCCCTGCCCTTGCCCCCGCCCCTGCCCCTGCCCCCGCCTCCGACGTAAGCGTGACGTATGCGGTGCTTGCTTTCTAGACCGACAACTTTTTGGTGCTTGAAACGAACCGGATTCCGGAGCTCGGAGCCGGCTCCGCTGCGGTGTGAACAGGAAAACCCGGTGCTTTTCAAGCTCCAGCTCCGAACCGGCCCTGGAACCGCGTTGGTGTGAATGGGGCAAAAGAGGAGCAGGGGGGAGAGGAGGGGAGAGGGGGGAGAGGAGTGAGAGGAGGGGAGAGGGGGGAGAGGAGGGAGAGGAGGGGAGAGGAGGGGGGAGAGGAGGGAGAGGAGGGGAGAGGGGGGAGAGGAGGGAGAGGGGGGAGAGGGGGGAGAGGAGGGAGACAGGTGAGGCTGATTCAGGAGCACAGACACACTCACAACTATAAACCGAAAATCAATAAATAAACAGGTGTCAGTGTTTTTCATATTGGATATGTGTGTTATTGGCTCTGGCCATGTTCTCATGATGTTATGATTATTGAAATGTATACAGTTCTGTTTCCTATGGGTGTTTCCATAGATCTAGTCTCTTTATTTCCCCCTCACAGTGCACCAGATTGATGCATGCTGTTATGGTTACTGTCTGTCTCTCCTCAGGAACAAGACGTCGTGCAGTAAGATGGCGATGCGTCTCTCCGTCCTGCGGCCCAGCGAGGTGCTCCGCGCCAACGACTGCGACCCCCCCGTCGCCTGGGAATCGACCCGGCAGGTCATCCCCTTCCAGATGGGAGGGACCATGGACTGCCCCGACCTGAAGGAGGCCGGCAAGATGGCCGACAACAACACCACCTCCGTCACCTGGTACAATGTGAGGGAATAATAACACCCAGTATTCAATGTTTACTTCAGATTAGCTCCACGTCAGAAATGATCATGCTTGTCATATGTCTCTCTCCATAGAGGCTGAATCATCATGTTAATCACATAGCTATCATATGCCTAAAACAGTCCTGATGCTCTTCTAGGTAATCAGACATCCTGTCATGTTCACAGCTACAGTTGGGATACCTTTGTTATCATGTTACTCTCAGATTGGAAGAGGACATTCAGTGTTTTCCCAACATAGTGAAATATGCTTAAAGGTCCCCTATTATCCTCCTCTTCATCAATATATCACAGGTCTCAGATATATCCAGAGCCTGTCTCTGATTGGCTGAAACACCAAACAGATCATTGCAGCATTACCCATAATCCCCTCTGTTCCAGCCCTGTTTCCAAAGTGCTGATTCTCTGTCTGTTACTTTAGATGAAAATAAGGAGCCCCTCCCCACGCCCCTCTGAGAGACATTTGGTTACAAAGAACTCAATGGTGCTCTAGTACCTCATTCACACCAACGGTGTTTCAGGGCCGGTTCGGAGCTGGAGCTTGAAAAGCACCGGGTTTTCCTGTTCACACCGCAGCGGAGCAGCCTCTTAGCTCCGGAATCCGGTTCGTTTCAAGAACCAAAAAATTCTCCGGCTAGAGCAAAAGCAGCGCATACGTCACGCTTACGTCGAGGCGGGGGCAGGGGCAGGGGCAGGGGCGGGATCAACTCCTGAACAACAACAACAAGCCCGCGTTTTATCCAGTTTGTACAACGATGGAGAAACTTAACAAGCAGCAGTGGTCCACTGAAGAGACCAGCTAGCTACTGGGAATCTGGTCTTCCGAAGAGGTACAGAGGAAGCTGGAGGGGAGCACGCGGTCCAAAGCATCTCTCCAACAATTGCAGAAAGAGATGGCAACCGCTGGTTTTTACCAAAACCAAAACGAGTAGCGCTTCAACACAATCGGCCATTGTTGTTGTTGTCGGTGTGAGCTGTGAGGGGTTTCCGCGCGGTTTGGCTTTATGAAGCAGGCACGCAAACGGTTACGTCATGACGCAAACGATGACGCAATGACGCAGCACCAGTCGGGCTCTGAGCGGTGTGAAAAGAGCCGGAGCTAAACCGAAGAACCGGTTCTGAACCTGAAAAGCTCTAGAGGAGCTTGAACCGGAGTTGCGTTGGTGTGAATGAGGTATAGGAGGAGACTCAGGTGATAAGGTGGGGGGGGGGGGTTACCTTGGTTGCTGATTGGCTAATGGTTACACAAGACAAAACATCGTTATGACATCATAAAGTGGCCAAAATCTCATCAGCTCATTTTCAGACAGGTTTTTATAGAAATGGATCAGGACAAAAAGAGAGAGAATCTTTGTTCCTGAAACTTTCAGAGTCTCTTTACACAGAGGGGACACATGTTGATGTAGAAGAGACATGAAGAAGAGGGGACACATGTTGATGTAGAAGAGACATGAAGAAGAGGGGACACATGGTGATGTAGAAGAGACATGAAGAAGAGGGGACACATGTTGATGTAGAAGAGACATGAAGAAGAGGGGACACATGTTGATGTAGAAGAGACATGAAAAAGAGGGGACACATGTTGATGTAGAAGAGACATGAAGAAGAGGGGACACATGTTGATGAAGAGACATGAAGAAGAGGGGACACATGTTGATGTAGAAGAGACATGAAGAAGAGGGGACACATGTTGATGTAGAAGAGACATGAAGAAGAGGGGAACATGTTGATGTAGAAGAGACATGAAGAAGAGGGGACACTGTTGATGTAGAAGAGACATGAAGAAGAGGGGACACATGTTGATGTAGAAGAGACATGAAGAAGAGGGACACATGTTGATGTAGAAGAGACATGAAGAAGAGGGGACACATGTTGATGTAGAAGAGACATGAAGAAGAGGGGACACATGTTGATGTAGAAGAGACATGAAGAAGAGGGGACACATGTTGATGTAGAAGAGACATGAAAGAGGGGACACATGTTGATGTAGAAGAGACATGAAGAAGAGGGGAACATGTTGATGTAGAAGAGACATGTGTCACCCTCTGTGTAGAGAGAGAGCTCTTTACACAGAGGGGACAACGTGTTGATGTAGAAGAGACATGTGTCCCCTCTGTGTAAAGAGAGAGTCTCTTTACACAGAGGGGACACGTGTTGATGTAGAAGAGACATGTGTCCCCTCTGTGTAAAGAGAGAGTCTCTTTACACAGAGGGGACACATGTTTATGTAGAGAAGACATTTTGCATCATAGGTGACTCTTTAAAGCTCAGTTGTTTAAACTCTGTGTCTCTGTGATGTCAGAAATGTAAGCGCCCCCCGTTCGTTGGGGGTAACCGGCAGGTGAGGGGCGTCAGCCTGAGGGTCCACATCATGATTGGGACCTACGAGGGTCTGTACTTCTGCACCGTGAGCTACCAGAGGAGAGGAAACCCCTCAACTTCACCCGCAGCATCAACCTCAGCGCCGTCTGTGAGACACCTATACTACATATATACTGTATATATACTGTGTGTATGTATACTACATGTGTGTATGTATACTAGATGTGTGTATTTATACTACATGTGTGTATGTATACTACATGTGTGTATTTATACTACATGTGTGTATGTATACTACATGTGTGTATTTATACTACATGTGTGTATGTATACTAGATGTGTGTATGTATACTACATGTGTGTATTTATACTACATGTGTGTATTTATACTACATGTGTGTATGTATACTACATGTGTGTATTTATACTACATGTGTGTATGTATACTACATGTGTGTATGTATACTACATGTGTGTATTTATACTACATGTGTGTATGTATACTAGATGTGTGTATGTATACTACATGTGTGTATGTATACTACATGTGTGTATTTATACTACATGTGTGTATGTATACTACATGTGTGTATTTATACTACATGTGTGTATGTATACTACATGTGTGTATTTATACTACATGTGTGTATGTATACTACATGTGTGTATGTATACTACATGTGTGTATTTACACCACAGACCTAATGAAGAAGGTTAATAATCTGTTTCTCTCTCAGATCCGCCCACTCTGCCCAAAGTGCCGACCATCTTGAACCCGGCTAAGGAGCAGATCTTCACGGTCAAACAGGGTGAGTGAAGCATGCAGCGTTGCATCATGGGAGTTGTAGTGTTGTGCTTCAGTGTGGCTCCTCCTCTCCTCGGGTGTGAAGCAGTAAAAAGAGTTTCAGATTGTGGCTAATGCTAACGCTAGCTCCCCAAATCAGCAAAATGTAGTTTATTCAAATATTTAAAAATAAACTCAAAATAATTCATAAATTATTTAGAACAATTATAAACGTCTTTGCTCGCCCATTGATTATCTCTCAACAAGCTAATTGGTTATTTTAATAAACTCTATTTGTATAAAATGTCGGCTAGTTTAATTTATAACAAACGTATTTTATCAGCTCTCTATTTTGTAAAGTAACTAAAGCTGTAAGATACATTTAGAAAAGTAGAAAGATCAACATTTCCTCGTGAATTGTAGTCCATGAAAATATTTAATAAATGTACTTAGTTATAATCCAGACTACAAGAGAGCAGCATATCCTTCAGAGAAGTACGGAGACCCTGGGGTTTCTGTCTGCACCTCTGCCTCTAGTGGCCCAAACGAGTATTACAACAACATCAACATCATCATATATTCAAAGTCAATTAGTAAAAAGGATCCGGGTAAAACGGAACCTTCCAGATGACTTTAGGAACTAGGAACTAGGAAGATCTTTAGGAGCTAGAGAGAGGACCCTGCAGAAACCTGACCTGATGTAACTTCCACAGACACACACCATCACACACACCATCACACCACACCATCACACACACCATCACACACACCATCACACACACACCATCACACACACCATCACACACACACCATCACACACACCATCACACACACACCAACACACACACCATCACACACACACCATCACACACACACCATCACACACCCCATCACACACACACACACACACCACACACACACACACCATCACACACACCCTCACACACACCAACACACACACCCCATCACCACACCACACACCACCACACACACCATCACACACACACCACCATCACACACCCATCACACACACCATCACACACACACAGCATCACACACACACCATCACACACACATGACACACACACCATCACACACACCCCAACACACACACACCATCACACACACCATCACACACACACCAACACACACACACCATCACACACACACCATCACACACCCCATCACACACACCACACACACCATCACACACACACCATCACACACACCATCACACACACACCATCACACACACACACACACCATCACACACACACCATCATACACACCATCACACACACCATCACACACACACACAAATAATGATTAGAAACTGTCTTGTGAATGTAAAGTGTACGTAGACTCAGTCAGACGTCAGTTAGAAGCATATATTGCAAAAACTACTATAAAATAAACCTAAATAGACTTGTTTTTTCTGTAACATTCAAGATTCACGGCTTTTATTGTCATGTGTACAGAGCTACAGTTTAGATCAGGGGTCGGCAACCCCTGGCACGCGTGCCACCATTGGCACGTGGCACCGTAACCTGTGGCACACTAGGAATAAGTGGAATAAGTCTGCAAAATATTTAAATTTTGTTTTCGGATCCTGAACGAGACCGCCGCCAGAGCGCGTCTCCCGTGACCTGCCATGCACGCAACGCAGCCCCGCGTTAACTCCAGGCGACTTTCCGCCGCTTTCCTCCGTGGTGCTGATCGTTTCTCCACGGAGGAAAGCACTTCACAAATTGCAGTACCCATAAGGAGCTGTACACATGCTGCAGTTTTTGCGTGGCTGTGTCTTAGTTGAAAGCCCAGTGGCGATCTGCTCATCTCTCATCGAAATAACATGCTACAAAGGGGAGGAGTCTGTTCTGGAGAATCACAGAACGGAGGATCGTCCTTATTATTACGCCGTTTAAACCAATTATTTAAATGTGTTTGTTAAATTCGGCATCATGTAAGGTAGGGATGCTCCGATCGATTGGCTGCCGATCGATATCGGCCGATACTCACTCTCTGCCGATCGATCGGTGCTCTCTAAAAATGCCGATCGCGAGAGCAGATCGCATGACGTAAAATACATGACACTTTTCTCTGTGCGCGGCAAACTAGCTCGCCAAAATAGCTTCACCAGTCTGGCAGTATTTTAAGGGGTCCGAAAAAGACAGTGAAATAGCGGAATGCAACGTGTGTGAAGCAGAAATCCTGCAGCTCCACCCGCTGTGACGGACCGGTGAGCGGAGCGAAACACACTAAGAGTTAGACCTAACACACTTAGCTATTTTATCTACCTCTGGAACAAGCTAAACTAGTTATACATATATTTATTCTTCACTGTCGGGTCACTCATTACTGGATCATTGAGCTGCATGAGACGATACTGACAGGCTGTCAGGAGAGAGAGAGAGAGAGAGAGGAAAAGAGAGCGCTTCCGCTCATTTCTCCCGTGTTATTTTCCAAAGTTAATGTAAACTTGAATAATGTGAATGAGCATTAACTGAGTTTTAAACATCACTTTAAATGGAAGATCCCCATAGGCCCCGCCCACTCGATCGGATCGGCCCCAAAATTGGCGATCGGAGCATCCCTGAAGTAAGTTGCGCTGAAAGGTCCACACACTGCTTCCCCGCAGCGAGGCTCCCCCGCCCTCCTGTTGACAGTTCACGAGCGTCGAGCTCTTCACCCCCCCCCCCCCCCCCCCCGTTGATAATTGACGATCGTCGGCACGCTGATAAAATAAAAATGTTTTAATGGCACTTCATATCAAAAAGGTTGCCGACCCCTGGTTTAGATATATCAATTCAAATCTGAGGCTCCTCCCACAGAGCAGCACAGTGACACAGATCACATGGTGCAAGGAGAGTCTATATAGAAGTCATTGGATCTGATATCTAGATCAATAATTAGCACGATGCAAACAGATGAATGTTCTGGATGTTCTTTCTAAAGTTCAGGCGTTTAGCATCTGATGTTCTGTGGGATTCAGATTTACATTTTTGATTTGATTTATTTCGAACGTGTAAAACAATTATGCAAAAATAAATAAATAATGAAATGAAACGTGAGAATTATTAAACTGTTCAACTCAAGCAGTGTCACATTGATGAACAAAAATATTATTGACTTACAAATGATCTACTGTAAATATGTTATATCTTATTCCATTCTATTTCAATGTAATTGACGTTTTGTTGTATTTTTTTTATAGTTTTCTTAAAATAGTTTTCTATCTGTGTTTTTTAATTTTTGTTTTACTTTTATGTCTGCACCACGACACCAAGTCAAGTTCCTCGTACCTGTCGACCCACCTGGTGTCGACCCACCTGGTGTCGACCCACCTGGTGTCGACCCACCTGGTGTCGACCCACCTGGTGATAGACCTGGTTCTGCTTCTGATGAAGCGGTCCCTGACTCTGGGGCTTTCTCGTGTTCTCAGTGAGGTTCTGATGCAGCTGCAGTTTCTCCGCAGCGTTGCATCAGAGCTCCAGAGATGATGTTCATCAATAATCCCCCCATGGGGCGTCCAGGTGGAGCTTCATGGGTTCCACCCTGCATGCTCTCTGGGTTTATGGGACCTGCTCTCACACACCATCACACACACCATCACACACACCATCACACACCAACACACACACCAACACACACACCATCACAAACACCATCACACACACCATCACACACGCCAACACACACACCAACACACACATCATCACACACCAACACACACACCATCACACACACCATCACACACCATCACACACACCATCACACACACCATCACACACACCATCACACACACCAACACACACCAACACACACCATCACACACACCAACACACACACCATCACACACACCATCACACACACCATCACACACACCAACACACACCAACACACACCATCACACACACCAACACACACACCATCACACACACCATCACACACACCATCACACACACCAACACACACACCATCACACACACCATCACACACACCATCACACACCATCACACACTCCAACACACACACCATCACACACACCATCACACACACCATCACACCCCAACACACACACCATCACACACACCATCACACACTCCAACACACCACCATCACACACACCATCACACACACCATCACACACACCATCACACACTCCAACACACACACCATCACACACACCATCACACACACCATCACACACACCAACACACACACCATCACACACACCATCACACACTCCAACACACACACCAACACACACACCATCACACACACCATCACACACACCATCACACACACCATCACACACACCATCACACACTCCAACACACACACCATCACACACACCATCACACACACCATCACACACCAACACACACACCAACACACACACCATCACACACACCATCACACACGCCAACACACACACCAACACACCAACACACACACCATCACACACACCAACACACCAACACACACACCATCACACACACCATCACACACACCATCACACACACCATCACACACCAACACACACACCAACACACACACCATCACACACACACCATCACACCACCATCACACACACCATCACACACCAACACACACACCAACACACACACCATCACAAACACCATCACACACACCATCACACACGCCAACACACACACCAACACACCAACACACACACCATCACACACACACACACACACCAACACACACACCATCACACACACCATCACACACACCATCACACACCAACACACACACTCTGAACAGAAAGACAGAAAGCTGCTCCTCTGCCAACAACTTCTCTAGATTGGTTTCCTGAGAGCGTCTCCTCGCGGCAGATTCAGCTCTCTCAGAGCTAACAGAGCGAGAAGAATTAGCTGCAGGAGCTCGTCCAATAAGAACAGGGCGTTAGGACACACACCATAACACACACACACACACACCAACACACCAACACACACACCAACATACATACTATCACACACACCATCACACACACACCATCACACACCAACACACCCACACACACACCATCACACACATACCAACACACACACACCATCACATACCAACACACCCACACACACACACCAACACACACACCAACATACATACTATCACACACACCATCACACACATACCAACACACACACACCATCACACACCAACACACCCACACACACACACACCAACACACACACCAACATACATACTATCACACACACCATCACACACACACCATCACACACCAACACACCCACACACACCACCACACACACCAACACACACACACACCACACACACCAACACACACCAACATACACACACACCAACACACACCAACATACACACACACCAACATACATACCAACACACACACACCAACATACACAGTATCACTGGTGGTGATGACACAAAAATGATTTCGAAAGACACGCAAAACGACCACAATAAGGACCAAAAAATACAGAAAATTAAAACTGAAAAGGATTTCTACTAAGAGACTCAAAATGACCTCAAAAATACTTCAAAGAGACTCAAAATGACTTCAAAAGAGAGTCAAAATGACTTCAAAAGAGAGTCAAAATGACTTCAAAGAAACACAAAAATACTTCAAAGAGACTTCAGAGAGACACAAAAGGACTTCAAAGAGACTTCAGAGAGACACAAAAGGACTTCAAAGAGACTTCAGAGAGACACAAAAGGACTTCAAAGAGACTTCAGAGAGACACAAAAGGACTTCAAAGAGACTCAAAATTACTTCAAAGAGACTCAACATGACTTCAAAGAGACTCAAAAGATTCTTTCATCTCTTCTTAATCTGAATCTTAACGTGCAGGATTTATGGGTAGTTTTACATCTCCAGGTTCACTGGCAGACCGTCTGTTTTGATGCCGTTTGAGAGCTTTATTTTGAAAAGTACGACATGTGTCATGTTTAGCTCTTCTTATTTGAAATGTATGTCTTTGTCTTTTTTATCATATTCTCCTTTTTTCTTTTTTTTCTTTTTTTTTTCCGACTGATCCTGTCTTCCCCCTTTTTCTTATGTTATTTTTTGACTTCAGAGAGACTCAAAGTGACTTCAAAGTGACTTCAAAGAGACTCAAAGTGACTTCAGAGAGACTCAAAGTGACTTCAGAGAGACTCAAAGAGACTCAAAGTGACTTCAGAGAGACTCAAAGTGACTTCAAAGTGACTTCAAAGTGACTTCAAAGAGACTCAAAGTGACTTCAGAGAGACTCAAAGTGACTTCAAAGTGACTTCAGAGAGACTCAAAGTGACTTCAGAGAGACTCAAAGTGACTTCAGAGAGACTCAAAGAGACTCAAATTGACTTCAGAGAGACTCAAAGTGACTTCAAAGTGACTTCAAAGTGACTTCAAAGGGACTCAAAGTGACTTCAGAGAGACTCAAAGTGACTTCAAAGAGACTCAAAGTGATTTCAAAGAGACTCAAAGTGACTTCAGAGAGACTCAAAGTGACTTCAGGAGACTCAAAGAGACTTCAGAGAGACTCAAAGAGACTCAAAGTGACTTCAAAGTGACTTCAAAGAGACTCAAAGTGACTTCAAAGTGACTTCAAAGAGACTCAAAGTGACTTCAGAGAGACTCAAAGTGACTTCAAGTGACTTCAAAGAGACTCAAAGTGACTTCAGAGAGACTCAAGTGACTTCAGAGAGACTCAAGAGACTCAAATTGACTTCAGAGAGACTCAAAGTGACTTCAAAGTGACTTCAAAGTGACTTCAAAGGGACTCAAAGTGACTTCAGAGAGACTCAAAGTGACTTCAAAGAGACTCAAAGTGATTTCAAAGAGACACAAAGTGACTTCAGAGAGACTCAAAGTGACTTCAGAGAGACTCAAAGTGACTTCAGGGAGACTCAAAGAGACTTCAGAGAGACTCAAAGAGACTCAAAGTGACTTCAAAGTGACTTCAAAGAGACTCAAAGTGACTTCAAAGTGACTTCAGAGAGACTCAAAGTGACTTCAGAGAGACTCAAAGATTCTTTCATCTCTTCTTAATCTGAATCTTAACGTGCAGGATTTATGGGTAGTTTTACATCTCCAGGTTCACTGGCAGTCCGTCTGTTTTGATGCCGTTTGAGAGCTTTATTTTGAAAAGTACGACATGTGTCATGTTTAGCTCTTCTTATTTGAAATGTATGTCTTTGTCTTTTTTATCATATTCTCCTTTTTTCTTTTTTTTCTTTTTTTTTTCCGACTGATCCTGTCTTCCCCCTTTTTCTTATGTTATTTTTTGACTTCAGAGAGACTCAAAGTGACTTCAAAGTGACTTCAAAGAGACTCAAAGTGACTTCAGAGAGACTCAAAGTGACTTCAAAGTGACTTCAAAGTGACTTCAAAGAGACTCAAAGTGACTTCAGAGAGACTCAAAGTGACTTCAAAGTGACTTCAAAGAGACTCAAAGTGACTTCAGAGAGACTCAAAGTGACTTCAGAGAGACTCAAAGAGACTCAAATTGACTTCAGAGAGACTCAAAGTGACTTCAAAGTGACTTCAAAGTGATTTCAAAGAGACTCAAAGTGACTTCAGAGAGACTCAAAGTGACTTCAGAGAGACTCAAAGTGACTTCAGGGAGACTCAAAGAGACTTCAGAGAGACTCAAAGAGACTCAAAGTGACTTCAAAGTGACTTCAAAGAGACTCAAAGTGACTTCAAAGTGACTTCAGAGAGACTCAAAGTGACTTCAGAGAGACTCAAAGAGACTCAAAGTGACTTCAGAGAGACTCAAAGTGACTTCAAAGTGACTTCAAAGAGACTCAAAGTGACTTCAGAGAGACTCAAAGTGACTTCAAAGAGACTCAAAGTGATTTCAAAGAGACTCAAAGTGACTTCAGAGAGACTCAAAGTGACTTCAGAGAGACTCAAAGTGACTTCAGGGAGACTTCAGAGAGACTCAAAGAGACTCAAAGTGACTTCAAAGTGACTTCAAAGAGACTCAAAGTGACTTCAAAGTGACTTCAGAGAGACTCAAAGTGACTTCAGAGAGACTCAAAGAGACTCAAAGTGACTTCAGAGAGACTCAAAGTGACTTCAAAGTGACTTCAAAGAGACTCAAAGTGACTTCAGAGAGACTCAAAGTGACTTCAAAGTGACTTCAAAGTGACTTCAAAGAGACTCAAAGTGTTTTCAAAGAGACTCAAAGTGACTTCAGAGAGACTCAAAGTGACTTCAGAGAGACTCAAAGTGACTTCAGGGAGACTCAAAGTGACTTCAGAGAGACTCAAAGTGACTTCAGAGAGACTCAAAGTGACTTCAGAGAGACTCAAAGTGACTTCAAAGTGACTTCAAAGAGACTCAAAGTGACTTCAGAGAGACTCAAAGTGACTTCAGAGAGACTCAAAGTGACTTCAAAGTGACTTCAAAGTGACTTCAAAGAGACTCAAAGTGACTTCAAAGAGACTCAAAGTGACTTCAAAGTGACTTAAAGAGACTCAAATGACTTACAGACTGTAACTGTCAGATTATATCCATATGAAACTAATCTTCTTGCTGTGATCCAGACTCCGAGGTGCGTCTGGTTTGCAAAGCTCTGCTCCCGTACCTGGACGACGCTCCCTGGGACCTCTGGTGGACGGTGGACGGGAAGACTCTGGACAAGCTGCCCGACCGCTTCTCCAAACAGAACAGGTACGAGGAGACCGCTGCCCAGTAAGCCGGTTCGAATCCCGAGCCGGACGAACATATCAGGCAATGTCCTACCCTCTGTCCTCCCCTCTCTCTCCCCTCTGTCTCCCTCTTTCAACTCTACTATCGCAGAAATGCATCCTGAGTCTCATTCAATGATATGTGTCACTGTAACTTTCTTTCTTGGGTTTTTCCCACAGTTTAAATGTGTCAGTTCGCTGTAAGCTACAGCCTCTGCACACCTTCAACACACAGACTGGCTTCCTCTTGTTTTCATTCAACAGAAGGTGTGACCGGTGTCAGGCCAATTATCATCCCTTAACCCCCGTGTAGCCACCAGTCTTTAAACCCTGTAATGTAGAGTTTGATTGGCGGTTCCCCTTCCCATCTTTTGCTCTCTTCCCTTAAAGAGTCTTGTCATTGGTTTGATGGAGGTTCAGATATCTTTAGCACACATTGTCGCAGGACTCTGGCCTTCCAGCCGGAAATATATTGATTCTGTTAAATGCTATAACTCTTTATTAAATAACATAACTTTGGTTTAAGCTTGTATATTTCTTCATTTCTTACCAGAAGGTGATTAAGTGTGGAGTTTCCACCTCAACAACAACCTAAAAAAAGAGAGTGAAATAGATTTCCTGTTTCCTTCGGTTCATTTCATCCAGCAGTCCTGGACCAAACCCAAACGTAGACTTTATGATTGCCAGGAACAAGTGCAGTGCATGAAATATATGAATATTTATATGGCAGAGCTCCGCGGGGTCAGGCGTGCCGGATTTATGGCTCGTTTTAAATCTGCAGGTCACTGACAGGCTGGGTTTACGACGTCTGAGTGCTTTTGAAATCTTCTACGTGGCTCAATCCTGGCATTCGGTGGCATTTAGGGAGTGTGTGTGTGTTGTGTGTGTGTGTGTGTGTGTGTGTGTGTGTGTGTGTGGTGTGTGTGTGGTGTGTGTGTGTGTGTGTGTGTGTGTGTGTGTGTGTGTGTGTGTGTGTGTGTGTGTGTGTGTGTGTGTGTGTGTGTGTGTGTGTGTTTATCTCATGATCATCTGAGCACATGTTAGCACTTATTATGTATCTCTAATAATCAGAGGGCAAACATTTTAGATTATTTTTTGCAAACTCGGGTCTCCGAATGTTCTCACCTTCTGGTTTGTTCGTCTTCTTCTTTCCTTTCTTCTGAATCTGAACTCGATGTGCAGGATTTATGGGTAATATTAGATCTCCAGGTTCACTGGCAGTCCGTCTCTTCGTATGTCGTGTGAGAGCTTTATTTTGAAATATACGACATGGTTCATTTTGATCTCTTCTTATTTCCCTTTCTTTCAGTTTTCTTCTTTTTTACTTATTTATCTTATTTTTCATTTGTTTATTTTTTCAATTTTTTCTATTTATTTTATTTCTTCCATTTTATTCCTTTTACAATTTTTCCCCTATTTTTATTTTTATTTCTGTTTTCCTTATTTTCTTACTCATCCCCTTTTTCTTCTTATTTCTAACCTGGATTTATCGTGCAGGATTTATGGATAATATGGTATCTAAGTTCAGTGACTTCCTGTTTTACAGCTATTGTTTTGAAATGTACCTTCATTTCTTCTTCTTCTTGCAGGATGTATTACTGTGTTTCACTGCGTCTCCGTGTTGTATTCCTCGTGTTGTATTCCTCGTGTTGTATTCTCCGTGTTGTATTCTCCGTGTTGTATTCTCCGTGTTGTATTCTCCGTGTTGTATTCCTCGTGTTGTATTCTCCGTGTTGTATTCCTCGTGTTGTATTCTCCGTGTTGTATTCCTCGTGTTGTATTCTCCGTGTTGTATTCCTCGTGTTGTATTCCTCGTGTTGTATTCTCCGTGTTGTATTCTCCGTGTTGTATTCCCCGTGTTGTATTCCCCGTGTTGTATTCCTCGTGTTGTATTCTCCGTGTTGTATTCCCCGTGTTGTATTCTCCGTGTTGTATTCCCCGTGTTGTATTCTCCGTGTTGTATTCTCCGTGTTGTATTCCCCGTGTTGTATTCTCCGTGTTGTATTCCCCGTGTTGTATTCCTCGTGTTGTATTCTCCGTGTTGTATTCCTCGTGTTGTATTCCTCGTGTTGTATTCCCCGTGTTGTATTCTCCGTGTTGTATTCTCCGTGTTGTATTCGTCGTGTTGTATTCTCCGTGTTGTATTCCTCGTGTTGTATTCCTCGTGTTGTATTCTCCGTGTTGTATTCCTCGTGTTGTATTCTCCGTGTTGTATTCCTCGTGTTGTATTCCTCGTGTTGTATTCCTCGTGTTGTATTCCTCGTGTTGTATTCTCCGTGTTGTATTCCTCGTGTTGTATTCCCCGTGTTGTATTCTCCGTGTTGTATTCCTCGTGTTGTATTCTCCGTGTTGTATTCTCCGTGTTGTATTCCTCGTGTTGTATTCTCCGTGTTGTATTCCTCGTGTTGTATTCCCCGTGTTGTATTCTCCGTGTTGTATTCTCCGTGTTGTATTCCTCGTGTTGTATTCGTCGTGTTGTATTCTCCGTGTTGTATTCCCCGTGTTGTATTCTCCGTGTTGTATTCTCCGTGTTGTATTCTCCGTGTTGTATTCTCCGTGTTGTATTCTCCGTGTTGTATTCTCCGTGTTGTATTCGTCGTGTTGTATTCCTCGTGTTTTATTCCTCGTCCCTGTGTTTCAGGCTGCTGAGTTACGACCACGGCGACCGTACGGAGGAGAGCGTTCTGCTGATCCAGGACTTCTCATCCGAGGACTTGAACCGGGAGTTTAACTGCTCCGTCAAGAATGAGGCCGGGTTCCAGACCCGCAGAGCCGCCCTGCAGCTGGAGGGTGAGGCTTTTATTGTGGAGGGGAGCCAGGAAGTTCCTCTCCTTCCTGTCAACGTTTAACTCTACACGTAGCGGCTCGATTCCCACCAAGGTCTGAGTCGCCGAGAGGCCGAGCTTTAGGCTGCGACGCTCCAAAGGTTGAAGATATTTAATAAACAAAATAAACCATAACTTAGAAGGACCAAAAAGATCAACAGAAACAATGTCAACGCTAGCTCACCCTCTGTCACCCGCCCCCCGACATGTAACAGGTGACTTGAATACACAAACCTCGACCATGTGACGATTGAAGTGCTCAACTAATACAAATAAAGAACTCATGCTAAGTAGCATTTTGGCTCCTTCACTTCATATGGGGAGATCTTCCAGCAGGTTAGAGTCTCTCTGCTCTCCGTATTATTTATCTGTGTTAAGATGCAGCCATTAAAGCCAGCACTTCCTGCTGAGGTTTCACATGAAGAGGAAGACGGGGTTTATGGTCTTGGATCCAACGAAGCTTTTAGTACGAGACCTCCAGAGGTTGTTTTTTAGCATTATCAATTAGCTCTTAAAAAATGATGGTCACCTGGGGGGGGGTAATAAAAAGAGCCTGAAGTCAACCATGACTAACATTCATCTGTGTTTTCCTGTGGTTGTTGTTTTGTTTTAGTTTTTTGTGCTGTGATTTTTACCATTTGTCTGTCTATCATTTCAAACATGGATAACCTGCACGCCTGGTTTCCTTTCCTTTGATGCTGTATGTGTTTAAAGGTCTCCTTTTATGATGTCTTTCTACATCAATGTGTGTCCCCGGTGTGTCCCCGGTGTGTCCCCGGTGTGTCCCCGGTGTTTCCCCGGTGTGTCCCCGGTGTGTCCCCCGGTGTGTCCCCGGTGTTTCCCCGGTGTGTCCCCCGGTGTGTCCCCGGTGTGTCCCCCGGTGTGTCCCCGGTGTGTCCCCGGTGTGTCCCCGGTGTGTCCCCGGTGTGACAGGAGACTCACAAAGTGTCAGGAAATCAAACCCTCTCTCTTCCTCCGTTTGAGCTCCATACTGTTTCAGAAATAATCCTTGATGTGGTTTGGAACATGATCTGGGTAGAATTCTCCTGATGAGCTCTCCTCTTTTTTTAAAAGCAACAGACCCAGAATCAGCACTTTAGTAACAGGGCTGAAATAGAGGGGGATGAGGCATTTTGAGCAAAACACTTCATAGACATGTTTTTTATATATTTGTATAAATCCTAAGAAACAGGAAAATAAAGTTAAAAAGAAACCTGAAACCAGTTTGTGTTTTATTTCTGGATCCCTTTAATATAAACTAACAGTTGTTGTATCTCCTCCAGTGTGGGTTCCCTCGGTGGAGCTGGGCGTCGGCCTCGGGGCGACCCTCTTCCTCATGCTGCTCCTCTTCATCATCTATCACGTCTTCTGGCTGGAGCTGCTGCTGCTCTACAGGTCCTGGTTCGGCACCGACGAGCGGCACACAGGTGAGCGTCACTCTGTGAGCGTCACTCTGTGAGCGTCACTCTGTGAGCGTCACTCAGTGAGAGTCACTCAGTGAGAGTCACTCTGTGAGCGTCACTCAGTGAGCGTCACTCAGTGAGAGTCACTCTGTGAGCGTCACTCAGTGACAGTCACTCTGTGAGCGGCACACAGGTGAGCGTCACTCTGTGAGAGTCACTCTCTGTCACTCTGTGAGCGGCACAAAGGTGAGCGTCACTCTGTGAGCGTCACTCAGTGAGAGTCACTCAGTGAGAGTCACTTTGTGAGCGTCACTCAGTGACAGTCACTCTGTGAGCGGCACACAGGTGAGCGTCACTCTGTGAGAGTCACTCTCTGTCACTCTGTGAGCGTCACTCTGTGAGAGTCACTCTCTGTCACTCTGTGAGCGGCACAAAGGTGAGCGTCACTCTGTGAGCGGCACAAAGGTGAGCGTCACTCAGTCAGAGTCACTCTGTGAGCGGCACACAGGTGAGCGTCACTCAGTCAGAGTCACTCTGTGAGCGGCACACAGGTGAGCGTCACTCAGTCAGAGTCACTCTGTGAGCGGCACTCTGTGAGCGGCACTCTGTGAGCGGCACTCTGTGAGCGGCACTCTGTGTCACTTTGAGAATCACTCTGTGAGCATCACTCTGTGAGAGTCACTCATTCACGCAGAGTGAACCTGGACATGTTGAGACCCCAAAGTGTTCTGATAGAAATGTACAGTAGGGTCTCCAGCTCATAGAAACTGCCGGATGCTAACCTGCAGATGTTGGGACATTTACACAGTTAGCATAAGTTGAGTTAATTAGCAAAAAAACTAGTGTTTTTTTTAAACTCCAACTGGAGTGTGTTTCTGTAAAGATGTTCACACTGTCCCTCAGAGACGCTGCTGCAGATCAACATCGAGGACTTTCTGACCTTTACGTGTTTAAAATTTGACTTCCTGTGCAGATAGGGAGGTGGAAACAGATCTGATCATGTGACGTAAACAAGACGCTTCTTTCTGAGGAATCAGTCCATCTGAACTCTGAGTTAGAAACAGAGAACATTAAGTACATATATATATAATAGTCATATATATGTTAAAATATGTTTACTACTATTAATACAGTAGTGTATTAATAGTAATAAGTACAAGTGCTGTACTTAAGTACAATTTTGAGGTATTTGTACTAGAGTATTTCCATTTTCTGCTACTTTGTAAGATCTTCTACTTTTACTCAAGTACAAGATCTGAGTACTTCTACTTCCTCTTCCTAAATGTAATTTAATAATGTGTGTGTGTGTGTGTGTGTGTGTGTGTGTGTGTGTGTGTGTGTGTGTGTGTGTGTGTGTGTGTGTGTGTGTGTGTGTTTGTGTGTGTGTGTGGTGTGTGGTGTGTTTGTGTGTGTGTTGTGTGTGTGTGTGTAGATGATAAGGAGTACGATTTGTACATCTCCTATGCGAGGGGCAGTGAGGAGGAACTCTTCGTTCTCTCCACTCTTCGCAGCGTTCTGGAGAACGAGCTGGGGTACTCCGTGTGTATCTTCGACAGAGACAGCCTGCCGGGGGGGAGTGAGTACAAGTACACACACTCACTGCAGTACACACACCTACGGCACCACAGTACACACAAGTACAAGTACACACACCTACTGCAGTACACACAAGTACAAATACACACACCTACTGCAGTACACACAAGTAGAAGTACACACACCTACCGCACCACAGTACACACAAGTACATGTACACACACCTACCGCACCACAGTACACACAAGTACATGTACACACACCTATCGCACCATAGTACACACAAGTACATGTACACACCTATCGCACCATAGTACACACAAGTACATGTACACACCTACCGCACCATAGTACACACAAGTACATGTACACACACCTACCGCACCATAGTACACACAAGTACATGTACACACACCTACTGTACCACAGTACACACAAGTACAAGTACACACACCTACCGCACCACAGTACACACAAGTACATTTACACACACCTACCGCACCATAGTACACACAAGTACACACACCTACCGCACCATAGTACACACAAGTACATTTACACACACCTACTGCACCACAGTACACACAAGTACATTTACACACACCTACTGCACCACAGTACACACAAGTACAAGTACACACACCTACTGCAGTACACACAAGTACAAATACACACACCTACTGCAGTACACACAAGTACATTTACACACACCTACTGCACCACAGTACACACAAGTACAAGTACACACACCTACCGCACCACAGTACACACAAGTACATTTACACACACCTACTGCACCATAGTACACACAAGTACATGTACACACACCTACCGCACCACAGTACACACAAGTACATTTACACACACCTACCGCACCACAGTACACACAAGTACATGTACACACACCTACTGCACCATAGTACACACAAGTACAAGTACACACACCTACTGCACCACAGTACACACAAGTACATGTACACACACCTACTGCACCACAGTACACACAAGTACATTTACACACACCTACCGCACCACAGTACACACAAGTACAAGTACACACACCTACTGCACCACAGTACACACAAGTACATTTACACACACCTACTGCACCACAGTACACACAAGTACAAGTACACACACCTACTGCACCACAGTACACACAAGTACATGTACACACACCTACTGCACCACAGTACACACAAGTACAGTACCAGTCAAAAGTTTGGACACACCTTCTCATTCGGAGGTTTTGTGTATTAGGGTCTGAGAGCAGAGGTCGGTGAAGACCCTGCTGTAATCCTGCCAAACACACAGAACAGGGAAAACAATGGGCAAAAGCACAGAAACACATCACAACACACACACACACGCGCACACACACACACACACACACACAGACGCGCACGCACACTATTCATTATTGATATAGATAGGATTATTATTATTATTATTTATGATTCTTATTTTAATACATTGCGCGCACTTTTGACCCCCTGAACATATATGAAAACTCACCAAACTGTGCACGTGCGTCAGGACCGCTGAACATAGACGTGTGACATGGGCTCCGGAACTTTGCCTAAAAAATGTGCAAGCCACGCCCACTTCCTTTCACGTAAACGAACGAAAATCGCTACATATATCTAAGGTGCGGAGACGAGTGAACATGTCTATGTGCCCTCACCGTAAAACACGATATGGCTATAACTCCCAAGAAAATGCACAAAAAGTGCTCAAACTTCACGTGTGCTAACGGTCCAGCCCTGAAGACATATTCATGTCAGTTTGGAGATTTCGTCAAAAGCCGTTGCTATAGCAACACAATGCTCGCCATGAAACATGGTTTTCTCATAACTCAAAGGAAAATCATCCCAATGGCCCCATACTTCACATGATGGCTAACACGTTCGCTCGATGCTAGGCGAAGATGTCATAACTCCAACTGACATGCTAAGAACGCCAAACATCACATGATGGTTAACACTGCTGCCCTGAACAGCTCTACGTTAACATCTGAGGTTACAAGTACACACTGATACTACACACTGATACTACACACTGATACTACAGTCCACACTGACACTACAGTACACACTGATACTACACACTGATACTACACACTGATACTACAGTCCACACTGATACTACAGTACACACTGATACTACACACTGATACTACACACTGATACTACAGTCCACACTGATACTACAGTACACACTGATACTACACACTGATACTACAGTCCACACTGATACTACAGTACACACTGATACTACACACTGATACTACACACTGATACTACAGTCCACACTGATACTACACACTGATACTACACACTGATACTACACACTGATACTACAGTCCACACTGATACTACAGTCCACACTGATACTACACACTGATACTACAGTCCACACTGATACTACAGTCCACACTGATACTACAGTACTAACGTGTGACAGTGAGAGTTATCAGAAACAGAGTCACCCTTCATCTCATCCCCCCCCCTTCACCCCCTCTCTCCCAGCCATCACAGACGAGACTCTGAGCTTCGTGTCTCGCAGCCGGCGCCTCCTGGTGGTCCTCGGCCCGGGTTATGCCTCGCGGGGGTCCCAGGCTCTGCTGGAGCTGCAGGTGGGGCTGGACAGCATGGCCCGGGGTGGGCAGCTGAGGGTCATCCTGGTGCAGTACCAGCCGGGGGGGGGGCGGGGCCTGGTCCGCGAGCTCAGGACGGCCCGCGTGGTTCTGGCTCTGGTCCGATGGCAGGGGGACAAATCCAGAGATCTGACCTCTCGCTTCTGGAAGAGGCTGAGGGTGGAGCTTCCTGTGAGGAGGGGGGGAGGGAGGGGGGAGGAGGGGGGAAGGGGCTGAGGCTGCAAAGTCAGAACAGCACCAACTCCCAGACGGGCCTCATCACCAACAGCATCAAACACCCGCAGAAGGTCTTCCAGGCCGCGGCGTAGAGAAATGTTTTATAATTCTGAGAACATTTTCAGAATTCTGAGAAAAAAGTCCAAATCTTTGAGACCGAATGTTCACATGTGGCCTTAACCCTGTCCCGTAGTTGGTTAACCTCTGTTAGATTTTGTCATACAGATATAAATATTATGGTCGTCTGCATAGAGGGAGATTTACAACATCAATATTAAAGCACCGCTGCTGTAGAGGAATCAAACCCTAGAGGACAGATCCGTGTACTGCAACGCTCCCAATATCAGAACCAGAATCAGATTTATAGCCAGGTTCGTTCACACGGACTCTGCTTCGGTGTCTGGTGCTGCGAACTTTAACCATCTAAAAAATGTATAAAAATTAGGTAAAAAAAAGAATGATATAAGGGTAATAAAAAACAAGTTGCAAAGTAGGTTACAAGAAATATACAAGTATAATAAAAAAATATATATTTAAGAAACAATTTAGCATTAAAAAAGGATGCTAAAGACAAGTAAATACACCAAATTTAAATGTGACTATACAAATAACCTTAAAAAAAAAAACACTTACAACTATGAGTATATATTTTAAACTACAGCAAAGGATATTTGAACGTGGCGGGCTGTGCAGACGTGCAGAAAGCAGGCAGAGAGTTGGCTCACAGTATTAAGAAAGACCAAAATAGAACAGAACAGTCAGAAAGATATGTGTTTACAGAGTCTGACTTTAACATGACGTCTGCAGATTAGACGTGACACACATCGGTCACATGGTGCAGGAAGTGATGTCATCGTGAGACCACAGACGTTCACAGATGAGTTGAAACTGAGATGTTTCTAAGATAAAAATAACTCAAGCAGAGTCTTAGTCATGTCGATAGCTACCAAACCCACGATGAATGTACTGAAAGCAGAGAAATATGAAAGCCTTTCGTCTCGGATTCATTCACTTTCTCATGAACTCAGTCGTGTCATCACCATGAAGCACCTTCACCTGCACACTGACCATGTCTTACCTCCATGTTTACTGTCTGTCCTTATTACACTGCATCGTGTTAAGAAGTCACAGTGAATGTGTTTTGTTTCCTCACTGATTGGCCGAGACATCTGTCAATCATTTTATTACACCAAAACATATTAACGAGATCATTTTTGGACCTTTTACAACCTCTGTTTTAATTGCATCCACATATATATATTTAAGTTGCACCTCTAGAGAGAAGTTCCCATTGACTTCCTCTAGTGGCCGTTAGAGGAACTGCACATTATGAAGCATGTAAATATGGTTGGGAGATTTAACATATCACGCAAAATACACTTTAAAAACTACTTTTAAACATGTTAAAGGGAAACCAACCCTCGGGGATGTACGGCAGCGATTTAAATGGTGTTTTAGTCAGAAATATATGTTTTAAACTCACCTGATCATTGCTTTAACATTACTCTTTCTATGTTTCATTTTAATGTTGGTTTTATCGTATAAATGCAGCATATCTACAATTAATCAAGGTTTATATTTCTGTTGATTAAGGGAAACTGTGCTCTTCATCTTTTACACTTATCAGTAAGGGAGAAAGCATCCTGCTCTCTGTCTTCATGCATTTCACTTTGTATTTTTACTGTAATTCACCTCATGTTGGTTTTGAATAAATGCTTTGTTCATCTACTGGTTTGTGAACATCATCTTCATTGCATCTCTTCCTTCTACACGCCCATGTCGTTTGGATCATAATGTTCATATCGTTTACAATTCTTATTTTATATCCAGAAGATCAAGAATTCTCAATTATTTCCAGACGTCTAAACTCACATATTCTCAGCTGACCATGAACACACACATTTAGTATAAATATATCTGTTTATAGCCACTGTGTCGGACAGAACCATGTACCTGCTCCACCTCCTCCTGGTGCTCTGCTCCACCTCCTCCTGGTGCTCTGCTCCACCTCCTCCAGGTGCTCTGCTCCACCTGCTCCACCTCCTCCTGGTGCTCTGCTCCACCTCCTCCTGGTGCTCTGCTCCACCTCCTCCCACCTCCTCCTGGTGCTCTGCTCCACCTCCTCCTGGTGCTCTGCTCCACCTCCTCCAGGTGCTCTGCTCCACCTCCTCCCACCTCCTCCTGGTGCTCTGCTCCACCTCCTCCTGGTGCTCTGCTCCACCTCCTCCAGGTGCTCTGCTCCACCTCCTCCAACCTCCTCCTGGTGCTCTGCTCCACCTCCTCCTGGTGCTCCACCTCCTCCTGGTGCTCTGCTCCACCTCCTCCCACCTCCTCCTGGTGCTCTGCTCCACCTCCTCCCACCTCCTCCTGGTGCTCTGCTCCACCTCCTCCTGGTGCTCTGCTCCACCACCTCCTCCAGGTGCTCTGCTCCACCTCCTCCTGGTGCTCTGCTCCACCTCCTCCTGGTGCTCTGCTCCACCTCCTCCTGGTGCTCTGCTCCACCTCCTCCCACCTCCTCCTGGTGCTCTGCTCCACCTCCTCCTGGTGCTCTGCTCCACCTCCTCCAGGTGCTCTGCTCCACCTCCTCCTGGTGCTCTGCTCCACCTCCTCCTGGTGCTCTGCTCCACCTCCTCCAGGTGCTCCAACAGCCTCGTTAGCAGCTCTCTCTACTAGCGTAATGCTACGATTAGCATGCAATGATTTAGCATCCGGACAACAGCATGGTAGTTAGGACCTCGTATGGTAGTTAGGACCTCGTATGGTGCGTTCAAACCGGACGGGAAGTGAAGATTTGCTACGATTGGTGTTTTGGTTCCTTTTTTTTCTGCCCTTTTTGCGACCCGGGATTGGCTGAAGCTGAACAGCCAATCAGAGCGCAGGAAAAGGTCAAACATTCTCATCTTCATCTTCATTGGATCATTCTCATACTCGGATACTTCCACAACGACATGAAGCTCAGTGGTGAGTGATCTTTAGAAACACTCAGACGCTGATCTCAGTGTTTCTGTTTAAGAAGTGTGTGATGTTTGTGCGATAATGGATTCAAACGCTAGCCTAAATCAGTGTTTCTGTCGGAGTCTCGTGGCAAGAAAACTTCTAGTAAGAAGTGTGTGATGTTTGTGTTAACTCTGCGTCTGTGTTGTTTGTGTTAACTCTGCGTCTGTGTTGTTTGTGTCCTATCAGTGTTTGAATGTGGCTCCAGCACAGGATGGTTTTTTCGTTCGGCGATTTTTAGGCCAGTATCTGTCGTTTTATTTAGCTAATTCTTCATCTTCATATCATTAGATCATTCCCAAACTCTACGACATGTTCCTGAGATTCCCTTCTATATTCGCCTCTGTCTTGTATTGTGTCATCCGTTCTTCCTGACACTTCCTGTTTGTCCCCCTTTAGACCAATCAGAGTGCATCCTGCAGGCGATGCAGCAAAGCCGCCGCCTCCTCTTCGTGCTAAGCCCCGCCTTTCTCTCAGAGAAGAGCTTGAGCCTATTGGAGTGCCGGCTGGGTTTGTTTCTGCAGAACGAGCGCCGCGCCTCCATCGTCTCCGTGGTGTTTCAGTCCGTCAGCAAACATCCCAGCGTGGAGGCAGCGCAGCTCCAACAGGTCTATCCTCATTCTGGGTTTAAACATCTAAACATCCTCATTCTGGGTCTAAATATCCTCATTCTGGGTTTAAACATCTAAACATCCTCATTCTGGGTTTAAACATCTAAACATCCTCATTCTGGGTTTAAACATCTAAACATCCTCATTCTGGGTTTAAACATCTAAACATCCTCATTCTGGGTTTAAATATCCTCATTCTGGGTTTAAACATCTAAACATCCTCATTCTGGGTTTAAACATCTAAACATCCTCATTCTGGGTTTAAACATCTAAACATCCTCATTCTGGGTTTAAATATCCTCATTCTGGGTCTAAATATCCTCATTCTGGGTCTAAACATCTGGGTCTAAATATCCTCATTCTGGGTCTAAACATCCTCATTCTGGGTCTAAACATCCTCATTCTGGGTCTAAACATCTGGGTCTAAATATCCTCATTCTGGGTCTAAACATCCTCATTCTGGGTCTAAATATCTAAACATCCTCATTCTGGGTCTAAACATCTGGGTTTAAATATCCTCATTCTGGGTCTAAATATCCTCATTCTGGGTCTAAATATCTACATTCTGGGTCTAAACATCCTCATTCTGGGTCTAAACATCTGGGTTTAAATATCCTCATTCTGGGTCTAAATATCCTCATTCTGGGTCTAAATATCTACATTCTGGGTCTAAACATCCTCATTCTGGGTCTAAATATCCACATTCTGGGTCTAAACATCCTCATTCTGGGTCTAAATATCTA
Source organism: Dissostichus eleginoides (assembly GCA_031216635.1). Lineage (NCBI taxonomy): Eukaryota > Metazoa > Chordata > Actinopteri > Perciformes > Nototheniidae > Dissostichus > Dissostichus eleginoides. The sequence continues at coordinate 38,220,011 of CM062268.1, read as the reverse complement.
AACATCCTCATTCTGGGTCTAAACATCTGGGTCTAAATATCCTCATTCTGGGTCTAAACATCCTCATTCTGGGTCTAAATATCTAAACATCCTCATTCTGGGTCTAAACATCTGGGTTTAAATATCCTCATTCTGGGTCTAAACATCCTCATTCTGGGTCTAAACATCTAAACATCCTCATTCTGGGTCTAAACATCTAAACATCCTCATTCTGGGTCTAAACATCCTCATTCTGGGTCTAAATATCTAAACATCCTCATTCTGGGGTCTAAATATCCTCATTCTGGGTTTAAACATCCTCATTCTGGGTCTAAATATCCTCATTCTGGGTCTAAACATCTGGGTCTAAATATCCTCATTCTGGGTCTAAACATCCTCATTCTGGGTCTAAATATCTAAACATCCTCATTCTGGGTCTAAACATCTGGGTTTAAATATCCTCATTCTGGGTCTAAACATCCTCATTCTGGGTCTAAATATCCACATTCTGGGTCTAAACATCCTCATTCTGGGTCTAAATATCTAAACATCCTCATTCTGGGTCTAAACATCTGGGTCTAAACATCCTCATTCTGGGTCTAAATATCTAAACATCCTCATTCTGGGTCTAAACATCTGGGTTTAAATATCCTCATTCTGGGTCTAAACATCCTCATTCTGGGTCTAAACATCTAAACATCCTCATTCTGGGTCTAAACATCTAAACATCCTCATTCTGGGTCTAAACATCCTCATTCTGGGTTTAAACATCTAAACATCCTCATTCTGGGTCTAAACATCTGGGTTTAAATATCCTCATTCTGGGTCTAAATATCCTCATTCTGGGTCTAAATATCTACATTCTGGGTCTAAACATCCTCATTCTGGGTCTAAATATCCACATTCTGGGTCTAAACATCCTCATTCTGGGTCTAAATATCTAAACATCCTCATTCTGGGTCTAAACATCTGGGTCTAAATATCCTCATTCTGGGTCTAAACATCCTCATTCTGGGTCTAAATATCTAAACATCCTCATTCTGGGTCTAAACATCTGGGTTTAAATATCCTCATTCTGGGTCTAAACATCCTCATTCTGGGTCTAAACATCTAAACATCCTCATTCTGGGTCTAAACATCTAAACATCCTCATTCTGGGTCTAAACATCCTCATTCTGGGTTTAAACATCTAAACATCCTCATTCTGGGTCTAAATATCCTCATTCTGGGTTTAAACATCTAAACATCCTCATTCTGGGTCTAAACATCCTCATTCTGGGTCTAAACATCCTCATTCTGGGTTTAAACATCTAAACATCCTCATTCTGGGTTTAAACATCTAAACATCCTCATTCTGGGAATTGAAAAGAAAAGTGTTTTAGAGGTCTCCTATCATGCTATTTCTAGGCATATTACAGGTCTCAGATATATAAAAATATATAAAAAACAAGTCTCTGAAGAGTTTTGCTCAAAATACCAAACAGATCCTTCTAGCCTCATCCCCCTCTCTTCCAGCTGTTACTAAAGAGATGAACAACGGAGCTGATCCAGATTTGCTGCGTCATGACGACATTACTAAAATGTGGGCGGGATGTAAACCCACGGGCCAATCAGAAACGTTGCTGTCAGAAACAATGAGACGTGTTCTGGAAGTAATATGGTCTGTGTTTACATTAGCATGCTAACACTCAGAGCTAACCTGTACTGGAGAGAGTGTGTGTGAAGAAGCAGGAAATCAAAAGGAACTCACCTTGTGGTAAACCTGAGAGAGAGAGAGTTTGAGCTCCATGCTGTTTCAGAGAGAATCCTTGATGTGGTTTGGAACATGATATGGAGTTTCATCACGGCAGCATTTAGCTGAGTTTCTGCTGGGAGAATTCTCCTGATGAGATCTACTCTATCTCTAAAGCTACAGACCCAGAGTCAGCTCTTTAGTAACAGCTGGAAGAGAGGGGGATGAGGCTAGAAGGATCTGTTGGTATTTTGAGCAAAACACTTCAGAGACTTGTTTTTTATATATCTGTATATATCTGAGACCTGTAATATCTGCCTTCAAATAGCATGATAGGAGATCTTTAATGTCTTTCGCTTTTGTAAAGCACTTTGAATTGCCTCGTGTTGAAAGGTGATATCTAAATAAACGTTCCTCTCCAGGCCGCCTCCGTCTCCGTCTCGTGGCGAGGATCCCGATCCGAGCCTCGGCGTTCCCGCTTCTGGCTCCGCCTCCGGCTGGCGCTCCCCCTCCGTCCGATCGCTCTGGGCCGGAGGATGATTGACAGCACGTCGTCTCACTCTGACCTGGCTGCGCTCGCTCTGATGAAAGTGCATCAACACAACCAGAGAGCCAACCAGAGAGCCAACCAGAGAGCCAACCAGAGAGCCAATCAGAGAGCCAATCAGAGAGCCAATCAGAGAGCCAATCGGGCGCCACCCAGAAGGGGGAGGGGCCGGGTGAGAGGGGGGGTGGGGTCACATGGTATCAGCTGCTCGGGATGCGCTTGGGTTATTGGTCAGGTGCAGGAGAGGGGGGCGGGGCCAACAGTGGAGATAAACCAGGTGTCACATGACAGGCCTGAACCCGCCCAGGACTGTCACTCATCTCCTGGCCCCGCCCCCACACATGGCTCCGCTCATACACATGGCCCCGCCCCCACACATGGCTCCGCCCCCACACATGACTCTGCCCCCACAAATGGCTCCGCCCATGCACATGGCCCCGCCCCCACACATGGCTCCTCTCATACACATGGCTCCGCCCCCACACAAGACTCTGCCCCCACAAATGGCTCCGCCCACACACATGACTCTGCCCCCACACATGGCTCCTCTCATACACATGGCTCCGCCCCCACACAAGACTCTGCCCCCACAAATGACTCCGCCCATGCACATGGCTCCGCCCCCACACATGACTCCGCCCCCACAAATGGCTCCTCTCATACAAATGGCTCCGCCCCCACACATGACACCGCCCTCCCCACACGTCAGCAGATGATTGGCTCCAGGACTTCTGAGTGACCGGGAAAAGGGGAGGGGCTTGTTGTTAAAGCGACGCTCATCAGCTAGTGTGTGTCCGAGGTCCTGACACTACCTGAAAGATGATTTTGTTTACACATTAGAAATATAAGACATTAACACGACATCAGCCCGACTCTCTGGACGTTCGGTTGGACCATGGATGGCGTAGCATAATCTGTGTTTCAATTTTAAAGCAAACTTTTGAAATGATGCAAAAAGAGAAATTTAAATTAGGCGAGTTAGTCATCCAGGAGTACGGAGGCTATCAGGAGAAACACTGAAGCTTCAGAAAGGATGCAGATCTAAAAACCCAAATGTTCCACATGAAGAAACATCTTTTAGAGAACATTCAGCAACTTGAGGAGACATGGCAGCGTTTACTAAAAGCTGCAGAAACCAAAACCAGACAGTCTGTTGTTGGAAAGTTTCCTAAAATGTTTGATGGTCTTATTTTAACAATGTGATCACATGACTCCTTCTGATGTAAGCTAGCTAGCTAACGTAGCTAACCTGGTCATTTCAGATATACTGACAAACACTAACAGTTATGAGACAGACTAACTCTGAGACAGAGACAGCTGTAAAACTTTTGTCAATTCTTTTTTTGTCAATTCTTTTTTTGTCAATTCTTTTTTTTGGTCAATTCTTTTTTTTTGGTCAATTCTTTTTTACTCAACTTTTTGTCAACTTTTTATTTTATTTTTTTGTCTATTTTATTTTTGTCGCCAACAATTTCTTTTTCCTCATTTCCTTCCTTTTTCTTTTGTTCTGTTGCCGACATTCTTTTTGTCATCAACTTTTTTCTCCTTTTGTCACCAAATGTTCTTTTTTTTGTCTGCAACTATTACTATTACTAAAATAGCTGCAGTAACATCAGAAGGAGTCATGTGACCACATTGTTAAAAGAAGACCATGAAACCTTTTAGGAGAGGTCCCACAGCAGAGACAGTTGTCCCCTGCTCTCCGCTGTGTTTTGTATTTGCAGCGTTTGGTTTCTGCGGCTCTTTAAATGTTGTGATGGTTGTGGGGCGTCGGCACCTGTCGGCCTCCGTACAGATGAATCACGATATCATCACACCTGAAGGTGAGCGATTCCAACGCACCCAACGTCACATGATCATCTCAGCTGTTTTTGAAAGTCAGCATGAACTCACCTGTATTTAACTGAAGATGCCTTATTTTATATCTGATATTTATATCACATGTTGATGTATTCTGTCCGTCAGACTGTCTAATGCTAAATGTCTCTTTCCTATTTATTGATGTATTAACCAACTGGAGTTTAAATATGATGTGGAATTAACTTAAATAAAATATATACAAAATAATTACCTGCTGTGTGTGTACCGATATACACCTGAACATCAGCAGGAGAGGACTCTTTAAAGTAGAGACACTACATACCGATATACACCTGAACATCAGCAGGAGAGGACTCTTTAAAGTAGAGACACTACATACTGATATACACCTGAACATCAGCAGGAGAGGACTCTTTAAAGTAGAGACACTACATACTGATATACACCTGAACATCAGCAGGAGAGGACTCTTTAAAGTAGAGACACTACATACTGATATACACCTGAACATCAGCAGGAGAGGACTCTTTAAAGTAGAGACACTACATACTGATATACACCTGAACATCAGCAGGAGAGGACTCTTTAAAGTAGAGACACTACATACTGATATACACCTGAACATCAGCAGGAGAGGACTCTTTAAAGTAGAGACACTACATACCGATATACACCTGAACATCAGCAGGAGAGGACTCTTTAAAGTAGAGACACTACATACTGATATACACCTGAACATCAGCAGGAGAGGACTCTTTAAAGTAGAGACACTACATACTGATATACACCTGAACATCAGCAGGAGAGGACTCTTTAAAGTAGAGACACTACATAGTGATATACACCTGAACATCAGCAGAGAGGACTCTTTAAAGTAGAGACACTACATACTGATATACACCTGAACATCAGCAGGAGAGGACTCTTTAAAGTAGAGACACTACATACTGATTACACCTGAACATCAGCAGGAGAGGACTCTTTAAAGTAGAGACATTACATACTGATATACACCTGAACATCAGCAGGAGAGGACTCTTTAAAGTAGAGACACTACATACTGATATACACCTGAACATCAGCAGGAGGACTCTTTAAAGTAGAGACACTACATACTGA
>CM062268.1:38189813-38207313 GCA_031216635.1 Dissostichus eleginoides | reverse complement strand
TTATTCATAGATTTAATAAATCATCAGAAAACATCTGGAAATATAACGACGTTCATCCAATTGACCTTCAAAGAGATATACTCTGCATCCATTAAGGTGTCTCCCCCCTCTGGCATGGAGAGGAACTGCACCCGAAACAAAGCATCTGAATCAGCTTTATTTCCAACAGAGGAATCTGTCTTAGTGTACATGGCGCCAAATAAACACAGACAATGAGTCAGAGAAACATCCAGGAAATGGAACTATAGTACGTTAAAGGTGGGGTAGGTCATTCCCTCAGAAACACTTAAAGGTGGGGTAGGTCATTCCCTCAGAAACCCTTAAAGGTGGGGTAGGTCATTCCCTCAGAAACCCTTAAAGGTGGGGTAGGTCATTCCCTCAGAAACCCGTGTTGTTATATTCCATGGAATGCTCTTACATCCCGATAGCAATGAATAAATGAAATATTTCATCTGTGGAAGCCGTGGTTCTGTAAAAAGCCCGACCAATCATCTGAGCCGGCTAAAGTAACTGGACGGCCTACCTGCCTGTCAGCCTTCCTGAGGGCAAACTTATCTCGTGCCCTCATTGGTCATGTGCGCGTTCGTGTGTGTTGAGGAGAGGGGCTCTGTGAGGAAGTCTGAAGGAAGAGGCAGATTTTTTTCGGCTGCGTACTTTCAAATTCCAGCGCACTCCAGCTGTTCCTCCGTTCTTACCCACTCCACCTTCAAGAGTCAGACAATTATTTACATGAAATCTGGATATACTAAAAAACTACGTGCATTGTAATATTGCAATCAGTTCAATCAGTTTTATCGCCTTTTTCAAAGTGCATACATAAACACAATAAGAGAATGGGGAGAAATAACAATATTTAAAAATATATGATGAATGTTTACAGAACATTTAAATGCACAAATAATGATAACACTTGACTAATAAAATAAAATATGTGCTATATCTGACTGAGAAACAAGAACAGGGCCTCTTTAATATCCTGAGATGCTGTAGGGGGCGCTGTTGGCAGAAACAATCTTGTGTAGTTTTTACCACCATTAACATCTCTGTAAACACACGTCACATGATCACAGCGTTATATAATCATCACTGTGTTCAGATGGAAGAGCATTCACTCTGAACTGAATGAAGCATCGCTGGGTTCATCTCAGTGGCAGACGGGAGGGAGTCGCTCATTAAGAGCTAATGTGTGTGTGTGTTAATGTTACACCTCCACCTGACTGACGGCTGCTGGTCCCGCCCACCTCCCACCAACATGTTGGACCCACAACCCTGCTGGTTCTGACCTTCTGACCCCCCCAACACATACACACACACACACACACACACACACACACACACACACACCCCTTCTCTCTGGAAACGGTTAACATAAAGAGTTTCATGGCTTTTGGAAATGGGATTTAAGATTACATTTTAGAAAATAATGTTGTCGTGTTAAATGTTTTATTCTGTGCAGTGAAGCTCGAACGTTCAATTGAACGTTCGACTGGATTCTGGAAACATTCTGAGAAAAAGTGAGAATTCTGAGAAAAAAAGGGAGATAAAAAAAATAACAGAACTCAGTACCTTGGTTGTATTTCTTCAGTACTTCAGCAGAAAAAGTGAGAATTCTTAGAAAATCTAAATTCTGATGAAAATAAAAAATCTTAGAATTTTTTTTTAAGAAAGTCAGAATGTTTTATTGAGCTGTATTCTTCAGTACGTTATGTAACGCACCGGGGCCCAGAGCCGGCAAGGGGCCCGGAGCCGGGGCCCAGGGGCCCAGAGCCGGCAAGGGGCCCGGAGCCGGGGCCCAGGGGCCCAGAGCCGGCAAGGGGCCCAGAGCCGGCAAGGGGCCCGGAGCCGGCAAGGGGCCCAGAGTCGGCAAGGGGCCCATGCAAAAAAAACAAAAAAAAAAGAATTCAAATGTTTTTTTTTAATATGTTTTTTAATAATTTTTTTGGGGGCCCCAATGGCCATTGACCAGTTCACCCAGTCTTCAAAGTAACCAAGGAACCTAAATTAATTTGTAATTTGTCTGTCCAATGACCTTGCATGTCATGTGATACCTTGCGTGACGAGCGAACCGTTTAATAATAATAATAATACATTTGATTTTTAAAGCACCTTTCATTGCTAACAGCAATCCCAAGGTGCTATACCTGTACTGTACTGTAGCTGCAGCAGCAAATTCGGTAGCATTATAACAAATGTAATAAGCTTGCATTTATAATGTACAGCAAACCAAAGCACAAGAGCAGCGCTCAAAAGAGAAAGGACAAGAGAGAACAAGGAGATGTAACGGCTAAACTGACAAAATTAGACCGTTTTTTTTGTCATACATTGTCCTCGAAATCTGTGGCTGTGGCTGCAACCTTCTTCTCCAGCCAGCCAGGAGGAGAGCTGGATTTGGCTGTGCAACCTTCTTCTCCAGCCAGCCAGGAGGAGAGGCTGGATTTGGCTGTGCAACCTTCTTCTCCAGCCAGCCAGGAGGAGAGGCTGGATTTGGCTGTGCAACCTTCTTCTCCAGCCAGCCAGGAGGAGAGCTGGATTTGGCTGTGCAACCTTCTTCTCCAGCCAGCCAGGAGGAGAGGCTGGATTTGGCTGTGCCCGGCGGTGGTCCACAGTTCCCCCAAGGGCCCCAACCGATATGGGACTCCTCTGGCGCTATTGAGACCCCCGACGCCAAGATCAAAAGCTATATTATAGCAACCGGTCCATGTAGGCCATACCGCCCAATTCCCCAGAGACAAACATCAAGGAAACAGGTTAAGCCTCTTCTTAGTTCGCTGTGCCGTTGTCAGGCTGTCTGTGGTGGTCTGAGGCCAGGCAGGCTGGTGTTGATAGCCTATACATGTGGCGCTTCTGAGTGGTTGTGTATGTCTGCGCATCAGCGTGCGTTTATGTTTGGGGCGATGGGGGGGGGGGGCCCCAAAACAATATTTGCACCGGGGCCAATCACAACCTTGTTACGCCACTGACTTTAGCTGTACTTCTTCAGTACTTTAGCTGTACTTTAGCTGTACTTCTTCAGTACTTTAGCTGTACTTCTTCAGTACTTTAGCTGTACTTCTTCTGTACTTTAGCTGTACTTCTTCAGTACTTTAGCTGTACTTTAGCTGTACTTCTTCTGTACTTTAGCTGTACTTCTTCTGTACTTTAGCTGTACTTTAGCTGTACTTCTTCTGTACTTTAGCTGTACTTTAGCTGTACTTCTTCAGTACTTTAGCTGTACTTTAGCTGTACTTCTTCAGTACCTTAGCTGTACTTTAGCTCTACTTCTTCAGTACCTTAGCTGTACTTCTTCAGTACCTTAGCTGTACTTCTTCACTACTTTAGCTGTACTTCTTCACTACTTTAGCTGTACTTTAGCTGTACTTCTTCAGTACCTTAGCTGTACTTCTTCAGTACTTTAGCTGTACTTTAGCTGTACTTCTTCAGTACCTCAGCTGTACTTCTTCAGTACCTTAGCTGTACTTCTTCAGTACTTTAGCTGTACTTTAGCTGTACTTCTTCAGTACCTCAGCTGTACTTCTTCAGTACCTTAGCTGTACTTCCGCAGTGATCCAGCAGTACTCGAGGAAAAGTGTCATTGTGAAGCGTGAAGCGTGTGATTATCGATGTTCTGGAGCCAATCTGTCGGCGCTGCTAGAACCCGTTGGTGAGGCTGTTCCCTGATCAGGTGAGAGGGGGGGGGGAGGATCAGGTGTGAGACGGGGGGATCTGGTTCAGGGTTCGGCCTCTTTAATGACCCCTCTCTCTCTCTCTCTCCCTCTCTCTCTCCTGTGATCCGGGGCGAGTCGGTGTTCACATTCCTTCCTCAATCTGCTGCAGGACTTTCCCTCGGCCCCCGCTTGGCCTCAGGGGACCCTCAGAGGGCCGGGATCCGGGGTTGGACCCCCCAGGGAGGAGAAACCCCTCCATCTTCCCCTGAGGGGGCGGATCAGGGTGCAGGGGGGGGGGGCGTCTCCCTCTTTTGTTCCAGGAGGAGAGGAGGATCATGGTCAGACTGGTTCCACTGGAAACTGAGATAAAGACCAGAAATGTACTCAGACCCCCAGAACCAGTTTATTTTACTCCATCCATCTGAGAGTGGATTTCAGAAAGGATCGCATCGTTTAAAATGAAGTAAAATAGTGACATAAGTTAAATATCCAAGTAAAGAAGTTGTGAGAAAAAAACTAAAACACTCAAATATTTAAGAAATCTGTAAAATATTCAAAAGATAATGAATTTAAATGATATCCAAAAATAATTTAGTTTAAAATCCTAAACAATAATAGTAATGTATTCGACCCAAAATATATCCAATATCCCAAATAATATCAGTAAAATAGTTCACACACTTTTATTAAAAAATCATCTTATCTTCTATTCTCATTTTAAATAATATAAAATGTTGACATCAGTCAAATATCCAAATGAAAAAGTAGATGAAAAAAATGAATCGTGATCAGAAATTGTGTTTACTTTTTTTATTTACTTTATAATTTCACTTAAATATATTGTTTAAATTACTAAAAGATCTCGGTAATGGAGTTGACTTAAAGGGGACCTATCATGCAAAATGCACTTTCTGATGTCTTCTCTACATCAACATGTGTCCCCGGTGTGTCCCTGGTGTGTCGGGGAACTCACGCAGCGTCAGGAAATAAAACCCTCTCTCTTTTCCTCCGTACCCAAATCTCTAAAAACGGGGGAACAACGGAGCTGATACAGATTTGCGTCCGATATGACATAATATCTGAAATGTGGACCCACGGCACTATCAGAAAGTTGCTATCAGAAACAATGCCCGACTGTTTTGGACGTAATATGGTTGGTGTTTACATTAGCATGGCTAACACTCAGAGCTAACCTGTACTGGAGAGCATGTGTGTGAAGAAGCAGGAAATGAAAAGGAACTCACCTTGTGGTATAACCGGCAAGAGAGAAAGCCTTTGAGCTCCATACTGTTTCAGAAATAATCCTTGATAATCCATGATATGGCGTTTCATCACGGCAGTTATTTAGTTTAGACAGTAGCTGCCGGGTCCCGCATGAGCTCAGACCCCTCCTCTTTAATTTATCAATTTTTTTTTTTTTTTAAAGCTGAAGTTTGAAAAAAAAAAATACAATTTTAAAAAGTGTTATTAGTTAAATATCCAAATTGGACTTCCGGTGAGGACAGCGCCACGTAGAGACGGAGTTTTGTTGAGCTCCTCATGAGAACGACTAATGTCAGAATATTGCTCTTTTAAAACCACTTGAACTGACTCCAAGCGACTTGATACACAAGTTATATCCATAGCCAGACGATTGCTGAGTAAAAATATGCCGAAAAATCGCCAGGGAAACAACAAGTTGGAGCCGGCGGCGGAGGCTAGCACTAATGCTAACCTGGCAGTCGACGCAGACATCAACGACCAACACGTGGTACTTAACGCTATTGCGTCTCTTAAACAGGACCTGGTGGCGAAAATTGAGGAAAAGGCGATAGCACAGTCGGCTCCAAATACAGACTACCCAGATTCGGACGGAATTACGAAGTGTGGTGGAACAAGTCAACAAAAGAATTGAAGTAACCGAGGGCCGAGTATCTGAGCTGGAGGCTGAGGTTAGCAACCACTCGGACTCAATCACCTGCATGACATCAGATGTTACTGGTATGAAAAAAGAACTGGCCACACTGAGGGACCGTTGCGAAGATTTGGAGGCAAGATCACGTCGCTGTAATATCCGCATTATAGGAGTGAAGGAAGGACGGGAGCATGGGAAGCACCCATCTCAGTTTGTGGCTGATATGCTAAAAGTTTCCCTTGGTCTCGACAAGCCCCCGACCCTGGACCGGGCGCACCGCGCTCTCCGCAGCAGAGCGACACAAGACGGGCTCCCACCGCGGGCTTTTATTGTGAAATGCCACTATCTCTCCGAAAAAGAATCGCTGCTAAAGAAAGCAATAGAGATGAAATCAGTGACGACCCCCGACGGTGACCAGATCCGGCTTCTGCCGGACTTTACTCAGGCGGTGAGTAAACAGCGGGCAGCCTTTACCGAGGTGAGAGGGCTGCTGCGGAACTGCGAGGGAGTGCGCTACGGCCTGAAATACCCTGCCATATTGATGATCACAACATCGGGGGGCCACGAGGCAAGTTTCAGCGATCCAAAACTGGCAAAGGAGTTTGTTCTTAACAAGTGGTGCGCAAGGCTTCATAATGGACATGTTCTGGTGAGTATTGGCCAAGGGCTAAAATTCCAGCTCCATATGCTGTAGATGGAGACGAGAAACAACTCAGCCGGACAATATATGTGGTTATGTTTGGGAAACATTTTCTTTCTCCCTATCTAGAATTCTCAGGATTTCCCATTTGATAACGTTTCTTTTTTCTTTATTGTTCTTGCTGGGAAAATGTTTGAGGCAAGCCACGTCACGGACAATAATATCATTGTGTAACCATATGGGACATTAACGTTTTATTTTATTGAGCCATAACATGTTCAGGGCTGTTACATTACCTAGCTGATATTTCAAACTAGGATGTCGCTATATTCAGCATTGCCTGGTCAGCTGAAGAGAAGGAGCTATATTGAGTTAATTGTTCAGTTCCCATGGGGGGCTCGCATGGTAAGCAGTTTAGGAGAAGAGGTTTACTGGAAGTGCAAGCAGTCTCCATGCGGGAGACAAGCATAACGTTTGTCGTGTTGTCATTGTGTTTTATGTTTGTGAAAATGTATGTGTACAAGTGCTCATCCTCCCCTTCCCACCCTTTTTTGTTTTGTTTTTGTTTTTGGCTACTATCCTTTTACCAAGCTCAGGGACTCCCCAATGCAGGAGGACCATATCGATGGCGTCTGTTGATAAAGGTATAGGCAGGGCGGACACCACGGTGGTGAGTTGGAATGTAAGGGGATGAATCACCCGGTTAAGCGAAGCAAGGTGTTTTCTCATCTAAACAAATTAAAAACTGAAATAGCATATTTACAGGAAACTCATTTATTAAATAAAGACCAGCTAATGCTTCAAAGAGCAGGATTTACACAGGTTTTCCACTCCGATTTTAATAGCAAGAGCAGGGGGGTAGCTATTCTCCTGCACAGAGATGTGCAGTTTGAAGAGCCAAAATCCATAAGGGACAAAAATGGTCGTTACATAATTATTCAAGGTAAACTGTTCAATAAGCCAGTAGTGCTTGCGAATGTGTATGCCCCAAATTGGGATAACGTTGATTTCTTCAGGAATCTTTTCTCACTGTTGCCAGGCCTAGACTCGCATGAATTAATATTAGGGGGGGACCTAAATTGTGTCCTAGACTCTGTACTAGATCGTTCTGGCAGTAAGGTCACCACACCTAATAAATCAGCAAGCTGCATAAATACATTCCTTCAAGCCTACGGAGTGATTGACCCCTGGAGATTTAAATACCCGACTTCCAAACAGTTCTCTTTTTTTCCCCAGTACACCAAACCTACTCTAGAATTGATTGTTTTTTAATAGACCAAAAACTATTGCCCATAACTACACAGGTGGAATACAACAGTATAGTCATATCAGACCATTGCCCAGTACTTTTGAAGCTCCGTTTTCCGGAAAATATACTCCGCCAACGCGTATGGCGCCTTAATCCTAGACTGCTTGCGGAAAAAAACTTTGTTGACTTTATAAACACACAAATAGATTTCTTTCTCGAAACCAATGAGTCCCCAGAGATAAGTTATTTCACACTATGGGAAACCATGAAAGCATATGTAAGGGGGCAAGTGATATCTTATAACGCTGGTGAAACTAAAAGGAAATTCAAACGAGCTACAGAATTGATTGATAGGATTAAAGTGATTGACCGATTACATTCAATATCGCCTTCGGAGAATCTTTACAAGGAGAGAATTTCGCTTCAGACAGAATTTGATTCTCTGTCCAATGGGGACGCTGTAGATCTTCACTTAAAATCACGCTTTAATTTCTACGAACATGGGGAGCGTGCCAGCAAGCTTTTGTGCCATCAACTTAAACAGTCAGCAACAGCAGGTTTTATATCTGCAATAAAAGATGAGGAAGGTAATATTGTCACAGACCAAAAAAACATTAATGCCCAGTTCCAGTCTTTCTATGAGAATCTGTACACCTCGGGGTCAAGTAGCAAGGAATTAGTAGATGACTTCTTTAGTAAAATTGAAATGCCCTCCTTGGATGAATCAGACAAATCTGGACTGGAGAGAAATATAACTTTAACAGAGATTGATAATGCAAATTAAAAAATGAAGCCCGGAAAAGCACCAGGCCCTGATGGTTATCCAAGTGAATTTTTTAAGAAATTTGCCCCTAAACTACTGCCGCTATTAGTAAAGGTATTCGAGGAGGTCCTGGTTAGGAAGGCTCTTCCCCCGACTATGACGCAGGCCTCTATCTCATTATTACTCAAAAAGAATAAAGATCCGTTGTTGTGTGAATCATATCGCCCGATTAGTCTTTTATGTTGCGACTATAAAATTCTAACCAAGGTCCTAGCAGGGAGGCTTGAGAAAATTATGCCTAAATTGATACATCCAGATCAGACTGGTTTCATTGTGGGTAGACAACTTTCAAGCAACCTCCGCCGTGTGTTCAATGTTATCTACCAGCCCAACAATGTCGAACCAGAACTTATTATATCCTTGGATGCACAAAAGGCGTTTGATAGGATTGAATACAATTACCTGTTCACTGCGCTCGAGAAGTTCGGCTTGGCCCGACTTTTTGTTGGCTGATCAAGATCCTTTATACAGCGCCTAAAGCTTCAATTCGAACTAATAGGATAATGTCTCATTATTTCCCACTTTTTCGTGGGACACGACAGGGTTGTCCACTGAGCCCCCAGATATTCGATATTGCTATAGAGCCCCTGGCAATACTGTTAAGAGAGACCGCTAGTCTAATTGGAGTGCAAAGGGGGGAGAATTGCATAAATTGTCGCTCTATGCGGATGATCTTCTTCTTTTTCTTTCGGATCCCCATGCTACTATACCTATTGCCTTGGAACTTATCGCCGAGTTTGGCCGGGTGTCGGGCTATAAATTAAACCTGAGTAAAAGTGTTCTATTCCCCATTAATGATAAAGCACGTCAAATGTCATTTCAGAACTTCCCTTTCTCTGTGTGTAAGGACAGCTTTACATACCTAGGTGTCTGTGTCACTTACAAATACAAAGATCTGATGGACAATAATTTTAAAACAGTGCTTGGTAAGGCTAAACTGGACATGGAGAGATGCTCGACCCCCCCCCCTGTCACTAGCTGGCAGGGTTAATTCTGTTAAAATGACGATCATGCCCAGGTTCTTATTTCTGTTTCAGGCAATCCCAATCTTCATCCCTAAATCCTTCTTTAGGGAATTAAATAAATGCACTTTTTTATTTGGAATAAAGCTGTACCTCGCATTAGGAAAGAGTATTTGGAAAGGCCAAAGGGGGAGGGTGGTTTGTCCTTACCCAATTATTTGTATTATTATTGGGCTGCCAACATCCACAAGCTGATGTTTTGGGTTGATGTGACGGACGAATCCCCAGTTTGGTCTGTAATGGAGCAGCATTCAAGTAATCCAGTGTCACTTTGCTCTTTAATTTGCGCTCCACTACCCTTGAGTAAAAACTACTGGACGAATAACCCAGTCATCCAAGGCTCTCTAAAGATATGGACTCAGTTTAGAATTCATTTCAAACACAAACAGGCACTTGTTGCTTCCCCAATTCTGGCAAATGTACATTTTTCTCCATCTCTCACTGATCCATCTTTTCGGTTATGGCATGGGAGAGGGATTAGGTGTGTTAAAGATCTTTTTAAAAATGGACACTTTATTTCTTTTGAACAGTTAAAGAAGGATTTCAATATCCCACAGTCATGTTTCTTCAGATATTTGCAGATACGTAGTTATGTCAGGACCCACTTCTCTCTAGCAGCCCCACAGAGCACCTGGATTGATGACTGTTTAAATATGGATCCCTGTGACAGGGGTCTGGTGTCTGTATTATATGACAATATTCAGAGGGTCGCCGCTCCGTCGCTTAATCACTTAATGAAGCAATGGGAGGAAGAGCTGGGAATAACTATATCAGATACTATTTGGCAGGCAGCAATTACATTTGTCCACTCATCCTCAATGTGCATTAGACATGGGCTGCTACAATTTAAGGTTTTGCATAGGTTACATCTATCTGCAAGTAAACTGACCAGATTTTACCCAGGTTTCGACCCAACCTGCATCAGGTGCAGTCGGGACCCGGCCAGCCTAAGTCACATGTTTCGGCTCTGTCCAAAACTGGCCCCTTATTGGACAGGTATATTTAAAACCTTTTCGTACATGTGTAACACGGCTGTGGATGCAAACCCATTGACTGCATTATTTGGCGTGGTCACACAGGAGACACGAATATCAACTGATCAGGCTGAGGCTGTGGCATTCTCTACCCTACTTGCTAGACGTCTGATACTCTTTAGTTGGAAGAAGGCTGCACCGCCGTCTCATCAGCGCTGGGTAGAGGAAGTAATGTCCCATCCTAAACTTGAGCAGCTAAAGCACACTACCCGGGGCTCTATCGCAAAGTACTATAAGGTCTGGCAACCATTTCTGTCCTACTTTGAGAACGAATTCTCTAACATTAAAATAACGTAGCCAACCCCCCCCCCCCCACATTGTTTTTTATTCATTTATGTTTTCATTTTTACTTTTGGTTATTTAACCATGTGGTTTTTAATTTAATAATTTATGTTTATTTTCTATATACATATTTTTTATCTCTTCTGGATGTCAATTGATATTTTGAATACTTTCTGTGTGTGCTGTAGTTTTGAATGTTGGGTGCTGCTGTTTGTTATATGTGGAAAATCAATACAAATATTTGAATAATAATAAAACAAAATTTAAATAAATATCCAAATTAAAATTAGGTGAAAACTGCTAAAAGTATGAGTAATGAAGCAGACCTAAATATATAAAAATATCCACAAATAATATCAGTAAAATATTTCTAATTTTCAAATAAAGAAATATAATAATCATAGCAAAATATGTCCAAATGTTTGTTTTTTTATAAAATAAATGTATATATTTGTGATGAATCTGGTCATTGCAGAGTACTTTTACTTCTTCCTAATACTTACTTCACTAAAGTACGAGTTACACGCCGGTATTTCAACTTTATTCTCCACATTTTCACTAAATCCCGCACCTTTCTTCACTCTAATCATCACTTGTTTCCATCTTTTCTATCTTCTCTCCACAGGGGGTAAATCACGACTCGGACGTGTTCCTCAGTTAGTCCACAGTTTGCTCTTCACATTCTGTACATATAAAACATCGCATCACACAGACAGGCAGTCACTCTTTCACAAATTCAACAAAATGAAACTACTCAAGCTTTAATTTACACAACAAATCAGAGGCAGTTTCATATTTACATGTTTTACTTTCATCTGTCGTCACTTTTTAGCGGCAGTTTTCTAATTCTTGATTCTTAAATCAGTGCCGATGTCTTTTGTTTGAAGGCAGTTTTTACTTTTTGGATTCTTCCCAAAAGTAATATTAAAGGTCAAAGTGGTCCGTTTCACAGTTAGATATAAAAGGCAGTTTAAAGAAAACCTTTACGGCAGTCGTGTTCATTTGATTGTTACACTCATTATCAGTTAATTAGCTTGATATTAAAATGTAAAGTGGTCTCATGGTTTCAGAGTGGAGTTAAGAACTGGTTATTGAGTCTTTTATTCCAAACCTTTGAATCCTTAAGGACTTAAAAACAGAGGCAACAAGGATCATATCAGGGTTTTTGAGAAGTTGAGGGTCTTTTTAAAGACAGTCAGTATGAAGAGTCTCTGAGGGTCTTTCAGACCTTTGTTTGGCTGTTTGCAGTTTCCTGTGGAATCAGAACCACTTAAGGGTCAAGAACAAAATCCCACAAACCTGCAACGAGTTCAACTCTGACTTCTTAATTGTTAATTTGATTGTTACACTCAAGTTAATTAGCTTCATATTAAACATGTAAAAGTGGTTAGTCTCATGGTTTCACAGTGGAGTTAAGAACTGGTTATCGAGTCTTGTATTGAGGGTCTTTTTAAAGACGTATCAGTCAGTGTGGGGGAAACTTCTGAAGCAATTGGAGTCAGGACTCAGAGAGGCACGAGGAGAGCTGGAGCTTCGATGGCAAACACTGGTGGTTTATTTGGAGTTACGGCCGGAGAATTGACAAGACAGGTGGTGTGTCACGAGTTGACACCGCGGTTGCCAAACCAATTCTGAAGAACTCTTTCTGCAGCTCGAGGTTTTAACTAGTTCAGAGTGTAATAATCAACATTCTTCATCAGTGAGACTAAAGCATTATGGACCCTGAATCTATAGAGCTGTCGTCCATAGAAAAGAATGTGGCCAGGGAACCTCCGTCCCTGAACAGTGAACTACCTCATGGCGGCTTGTGCTCTGTCATAGACTGGCAACAACAACGCGCCCAAGCTGCTCCTCCTTAAGAGAGATAGCAGCAATACCCAAGGCCGTAGACCTATGCCACGGGAAAGGAGACAGTGAGAAGAGAAAACGATGAACTGTGTCGAAGGTTGAATACCTAAGCAAATTATTCCCTAACAGTCAGTGCGAAGAGTCTCTGAGGGTCTTTGAGACCTTTGTTTGGCTGTTTGCAGTTTCCTGTGAAATCAGAACCACTTTAGGGTCAAGAACCAAATCCCACACAGGCAGTGTAAGAAAACATGTTAGGCAGTCGTGTTAATTTGATTGTAACACTCATTATACGTTAACTAGCTTCATATTCAAATGTGAAAGTGGTTAGTCATTAAGAACTGGTTATCAAGTATTTTCATTCTAAACCCTCCAATCCTTTTTGATGTCAGGACCATAAGGTCTTACAAACAGAGGCAAGTAACAAGTTTCATATCAGGGTCTTTGGGAAGAGTGGAGGGTCTTTTTAAAGACAGTCAGTATGAAGAGTCTCTGAGGGTCTTTGAGACCTTTGTTTGGCTGTTTGCAGTTTCCTGTGAAATCAGGACCACTTTTAGGGTCAAGAAAAACATCCGACAATGAGTTCAACTCTGACTTATTAGTCCTGAAAGTTAGGCATGGAAAACTCTTCACAATATGACCACTTGTATATCAATTAACCCCCCCCCCCCATGTTGACTGAAAGTCTTGCAGAAAAGGTGGGGTGGAGAGCTCAGACTTGGATGCAGAGTCTGTAAACAGATATAGAGTTTTTGTTGTAAAACGCGTCACAATTCATTATTTCTTTCACGTTTTTGTTCTTTTTCGTTAACGTAGAGGAATGCGACCCACAAGAACCCACGTGACAGAGACATGACATTTAAATGTTCTGGAAAGATCCTTCTACAGCTTTAGCCTTCATTTTATCTCATGAAGTCCCTAAGTGACCCACCCTGAACAGTCTGGTGGGTCATGGGCCAGGTCATGTGATCTTGTGTTCCCATAACAACATGTCCAAGTGTCCATGTGCCAGAACCAGCCACATTTCAGAAGCTTGTTTTTTGTTTGGACACTGGTTGATTTCAGGAAGTTTTCCTTTAACATCCGAACATCTGGAGCTTCTCCTTCACCCCTAGTGTCCATGCATCGGCACCCAGGTGAAGTTGAACCTCCTAGTGTCCATGCATCGGCACCAGGTGAAGTTGAACCTCCTAGTGTCCTTGCGTTGGCACCCAGGTGAAGTTGAACCTCCTAGTGTCCTTGCGTTGGCACCCAGGTGAAGTTGAACCTCCTAGTGTCCTTGCGTTGGCACCCAGGTGAAGTTGAACCTCCTAGTGTCCTTGCGTCGGCACCCAGGTGAAGTTGCACCTCCCCCCCCCGGTGTCCCTCCTGACGAAGGCCTGTCCCTGAGGGAAGCTGTGAGTCTTCACGCTGCTGGACGGACTGATGGACATCCTGAACGCCAAGTCCTTCTGACTGCGCGGCGTCTGAGATCCAGAAGTCTCGATGGGGGAGAACGGGACTCTCTGTGATGGAGGACTGAACTGAACTGGGTCCTCTGATGGAGACCAGTACACCCGGACGATTGGATGAATGAGTCGGAACTCTAGTCGAAGCAAGGCAGCAGATATGATCCGAAGTTGGAGAGAAAGGCAGTTTTTCCGGTAACGTTGGAGATAGAAAGATAGTTCTTGAGTTTCGTTGTGGAGAAGTTGTGCTGCTCTGAGGTGACTTTACTTCTTCTTCTTCGTTGGTGTAACCTGTTTGAGGTGTGGATGTTGGGCAGAAGCTGAAGGAGGAGTTCAGGGAGTATTCGGAGGAGGAAGAGTCGTAAAACGAAGTGCTGAATCCAGACGAGGACTCGCTGGACGTGTCGATGGTGTCCCGGTCCTTCAGGCCCAGTGTCCGGAGAACCCAGAGGTCCAGGTTGGGTTCTGAGGAGGAAGAGGAGGAGGAAGAGGAGCTGAACTCTTTGCTCAGGTTCCTGCAGACCCTCTTGCTGACGGGGGGAGGGAAATGAAGAGAAGGACTGCGAGTCTGGAAGAGTCCGTCATCGGGGGGGTTTCTCTTCAGCTGCCTCCAACCATCAGGGCGGAGCTTCTGTCAGAGGAACAGGAGAATTTAGAATCAGATGTCAGACAAATAATGACTGAAGAAGTTTCAGTTATTTCTCACAATAAGATCTACAATATGTATTTATTTTCTGAGGATCACATGTTCGCGCAACGACGTTCAGATGTTTTGTAAATCACTAAGTAAATAGAGCATTTTACACACTAAGTACATGTAGAACACGCTCTCAGTGAAAACGTCACTTAAAGGGACAGTGCACCATAAATCTAAATGACATATGAATCAACGGAGCTCATTGTGAGCAGTTTAATGTAGGAACTATTTATTTCTGCCGGACCACACCCACCAACAACTAGATCCATGCTTCCCTTCTGCGTAGTGATACGGTGGAAAGAAAATAGTTCCTACCCGACAACCCACAAAACGTAGGTACTTAACGCAGCTATAGCGTTAAGTACCTGATCTCTTAACCTGTCCAGGACTTTATGGAAATGCAGTAGTGATGATGATGAAGATGAGGGTGATGATGAGGGTGAACGTACCTTTGCTCTCTGCTGCAGGTTCCTGACGAAGGACGACCCGAGGAACTCTCTGAGCGTTTTGTTCTCGTCCTGAAGTCGAATCAGCTCCTCGTCTCTCTGCAGCAAAGTGTCCTGCAGCTGGAGAGCAGGACACAATGTATTTATGTTAAAGGTTAATACACAACAACACTTCACAACACAACAACACTTCACAACACAACAACAGTCCACAACACAACAACAGTCCACAACACAACAACACTTCACAGCACAACAACAGTCCACAACACAACAACACTTCACAGCACAACAACAGTCCACAACACAACAACACTTCACAACACAACAACACTTCACAGCACAACAACAGTCCACAACACAACAACACTTCACAGCACAACAACACTTCACAACACAACAACACTTCACAACACAACAACACTTCACAGCACAACAACAGTCCACAACACAACAACACTTCACAACACAACAACAGTCCACAACACAACAACACTTCACAACACAACAACACTTCACAGCACAACAACAGTCCACAACACAACAACACTTCACAACACAACAACACTTCACAGCACAACAACAGTCCACAACACAACAACACTTCACAACACAACAACAGTCCACAACACAACAACACTTCACAGCACAACAACACTTCACAACACAACAACACTTCACAACACAACAACACTTCACAACACAACAACAGTCCACAACACAACAACACTTCACAACACAACAACAGTCCACAACACAACAACACTTCACAACACAACAACACTTCACAACACAACAACAGTCCACAACACAACAACACTTCACAACACAACAACACTTCACAACACAACAACACTTCACAGCTGTGTCAGGGGAACAGAAGATCTTCACTGTAGAAGATATAAGTTCAGAATCAGTCCCACAGAGGACGTCCAGAGGGGACATGGACATAGTTCCAGCAGAAAGAGCCACAGCTTCATGTTGACTAAGAAGCATACAAAACTATTCAAGATAAAAGAATGATAAGAATTACACAATGTACTAAATACACCTCCCGTTCTGAGGGTCAGCAGCCAGGTATATATCACAGTTATTAACGGCATATATATATATTGCACATATAGCACATGTGGTATTTCATCAGAATCAGGTGTATCACCAGGTGGGTCGACACCAGGTGGGTCGACACCAGGTGGGTCGACACCAGGTGGGTCGACACCAGGTGGGTCGACACGTACGAGGAACTTGACTTGATGTCGTGGTGCAGACATAAAAGCAAAACAAAAATTAAAAACAGAGATAGAAAACTATTTTAAGAAAACTATAATAACATAAAAATATATTCGGGGTGGCAGTGGGTCAGTCGCCGGTTCACGTCCCGATCGGACCAAGAAATACGGAGTGTGGACTGGTACTGGAGAGGGGCCAGTTCACCTCCTGGGCCACTGCCGAAGTGCCCTTGAGCAAGGCACCTAACCCCCAACTGCTCACTGGCGCCAGCTAGACTGGCTGCCTCCGCTCTGACCTCTCAACTGCATGTGTGCATATAACTGGGTGTATTTGTATGTGCATGTTGTAAAAAGTGTGTACTGTGTGTACCTGTATAAAAACGCATGTGTGTGTACGACAGAGTGGAAACTGAATTAATAAAGGTCCATCTTCTTCTTATTCAAAAATACAGTAAAATAAAGCAGTATTTACATTTAAAGATATTGTGTGCATTGATGTCAAAATCTGACCATAGATACATTTCCCGACTAAAGAAAGATGTTTAAGAGAAAATACAATATCTAACCTCACCGGTGACTTTGTTTGATTTGTATAAAGCGTGATGTGTTCCTGCAGTACCTGCTTGTTCCTCTGGAGGTGAGGGGAGAGCGGCTCAGACCCCATCACAGCAGGGGGGAAATCACAGCGAGGCTCTGAGAGGGAAACACACAGGAAACGGTATATAGAATATATAGAATATATAGAACATATAGAATATATAGAACATATAGAATATATAGAATATATAGAACATATAGAATATATAGAACATATAGAATATATAGAACATATAGAATATATAGAACATATAGAATATATAGAATATATAGAACATATAGAACATATAGAACATATAGAACATATAGAACATATAGAACATATAGAACATATAGAATATATAGAACATATAGAATATATAGAACATATAGAACATATAGAATATATAGAACATATAGAACATATAGAATATATAGAATATATAGAACATATAGAATATATAGAATATATAGAACATATAGAATATATAGAATATATAGAACATATAGAATATATAGAAGAACACAATAGGAGTCAAATAATAAAACAATAATTCAAAACAAGAGAAAAAGCACAATAACTAGAAACATATAGAAATGTGTGCTTGTTGACTTCCAGAACATAGTGACATCACTAGGGAACACCCGCGCTCCTATTGGCTAGCGCTCCA
>CM062268.1:38179813-38184813 GCA_031216635.1 Dissostichus eleginoides | reverse complement strand
ATTGGAGGAGAAGGAAACAAAAAGGACAGATTAGGAAACAAGAGAGGAAACTAGCCCTGGATCTAAACCTGGATGGAGGAGAGGAGGGAGGAGACAAGGGAGGAAGGGAGGGAGGGAGGAGACGGGCAAAACAGTAGATAAGAGTAAGTAAGGAAAGGAAACAAAAAAGGAGAAGAGGAAACGAAGAAGACTATGGGACTAATGGGGGGAGGAAGGAAAAGACAATAAGAGAGTAGATACGAGGAAACAGGAGATGAAAATAGGAAAGGAAGTAAGAAAGCAGATAGGAGGAAGCAAGGAGAGGAATCAAGAGAGGAGAAGAGATGAGGAAATAAGAGAAGAGAGGAAGCAAGGAGAGGAATCAAGAGAGGAGAATAGATGAGGAAATAAGAAAGCAGATAGGAGGAAGCAAGGAGAGGAATCAAGAGAGGAGAATAGATGAGGAAATAAGAAAAGAGAGGAAGCAAGGAGAGGAATCAAGAGAGGACAACAGGAAACAAGGAGAAAGGACATGGTCTAAGGAGGAAAGGTGATAGGAAAGGAAACAATAGCTAGGAGCCTGGATCAGATCTGAGAGTGATCCTTCCTAACTCACTGGGAACACAACGGGTTAATGAGAGGCAGCTGTTTCTCTCCAGCTGAGAAACAAACTGCCCCTCCCCATGTTTTAATCCCCTCTCTGCAGGTCACATAGCAGCAGAGAGCGGCCATATGGGCGGCTGCCGGTTCAATTCCCCAGAGAGGAGGGACGGGGTTTATTTACATTCTTAGTTTTGATCAGATTTTGATCAGATTTATGCATTTTTTTCTCCAAAAGAGGAGAGGAAACAAGAGAGGATAGGAAAGAAGAGAGGAGAGGAAACAAGAGAGGATAGGAAACAAGAGAGGAGAGGAAACAAGAGAGGATAGGAAACAAGAGACGAGAGGAAACAAGAGACGAGATGAACAAGAGAGAGAGGAAACAAGAGAGGAGAGGAAACAAGAGAGGAGAGGAAACAAGAGAGGAGACTAGAGGAAGCAGAAGAGAGAGGGGAGGGAACAAAGAGGAGAGGAAACAAGAGAGGAGAGTAAACAAGAGAGGAGAGGAAACAAGAGAGGAGAGGAGACAAGAGAGGAGACTAGAGGAAGCAGAAGAGAGAGGTCATTAGGGGAAAAAGAACACCAGATGCATGAAAACAAAGGCCACACAAACACATGTAAACATGTGTGTGTGTGTGTGTGTGTGTGTGTGTGTGTGGCCTAGCATTACTATACTTGTGGGGACCTAAATCTGTTTACACAGTCACGTGTGGGGACTCGCCTCCCTTATGGGGACAAAATGGAGGTCCCCATAAGGGGAATCATTAATTTTAGGGTGAAGACTTGGTTAGGTTTAGGGTTAGGCATCTGTTGGTTAAGGTTAGGATAAGTCTCCAGGAAATGCATGTTAGTCAATGTAATGTCCCCTGAACTGATGTGGGTGTGTGTGTGTGTGTGTGTGTGTGTGTGTGTGTGTGTGTGTGTGTGAGTGTGTTGTGTGTGTGTGTGTATGTGTGTGTGTGTGTGTGTGTGTGTGTGTGTGTTTGTGTGTGTGTGTTTGGCAGGGGGTGTGTGTGGTAGGGTCTCTGCTCTTTGATGTGTGTGTTGTGTTCAGGGCCCTGCTGAGATGCAGTAGATCTGAACGCCCTCTTCTTAATGAAACGGAGCCTCCGGGTTGCCGTAGTTCACCTGAGGATTACTGACGCTCTGCAGCTGCTGTCACTCAGAGACGCTCTGCTGCTGAGAGGCCTCTGAGCCAGGCACCGACTCTCTGCTGCCGAGAGGCCGCTGAGCCAGGCACTGACCCTCTGCTGCCGAGAGGCCTCTGAGCCAGGCACTGACCCTCTGCTGCCGAGAGGCCTCTGAGCCAGGCACTGACCCTCTGCTGCCGAGAGGCCTCTGAGCCAGGCACTGACCCTCTGCTGCCGAGAGGCCTCTGAGCCAGGCACTGACCCTCTGCTGCCGAGAGGCCTCTGAGCCAGGCACTGACCCTCTGCTGCCGAGAGGCCTCTGAGCCAGGCACCGACTCTCTGCTGCCGAGAGGCCTCTGAGCCAGGCACCGACTCTCTGCTGCCGAGAGGCCTCTGAGCCAGGCACCGACTCTCTGCTGCCGAGAGGCCGCTGAGCCAGGCACTGACCCTCTGCTGCCGAGAGGCCTCTGAGCCAGGCACTGACCCTCTGCTGCCGAGAGGCCTCTGAGCCAGGCACTGACACACAGAACAGCCCTGAACATCCACTATTCAAATATGATTCTTTCTCCTTTTTCACGTGGTAACAAATCCATGTTTAAGAGCTTTGAGTTAAAGTGATTATCTTAAAACAACATGTTTATTTTCCGAAGAAAAACACATATTTGACTCTATTTTCTTTGGATCTCACGTTATGTATTATCCCAAGAACTAAAATGTATTTTATAAACATGTTGAATCAGTAAGCCGTGGATCGGGACAAACACTTCCTCCCTCACCGTGAACAGCCCCTGCACACAATGCACTGTTTGGATTCATCCCTCTTTTCTTCCAAACCCTCAGAGGTGCCTTGTTAATCCAAACTGTTCAGGTGACACGTCCACGTTGCTTCTGACAGACGTGGTGCAGGATGAAACAACCAGAGATTTAAACAGCCTGCAGGTAATTACCCCTCAGTAGGCATTATTATGGGATGGAGGGGGGGGGTACAGGTGGGATACCTGGTGGTCTAACTCAGGGGGGGGGGGGGGGCAGATGTTAAAGGCCCCCCCCCCTGCTGGGATCCTAATAACAGGGGAGGATTTGTTGGACAACACAAACACTCACACACACATTCACACACACACACACACACACACACACACACACACACACACCTCTTGACTTCTTTTATATATATGTGTATTTTGTAGATGTGGCGACGTACTTTTGAAACACTGAAAAAACGACTGTAAGAATAAATATATAAAAAAGAGAAGAAATTAAATTAGATCGAAAAGTTAAACTAAATTAAAATGAAAAGATTTAAAATAGTATAACCCTTCTTCACCAATAGAAACCTTTAACAGGATGCAAAATACATAATTTTAAAATATGCAATAAGAGTCGCCATTAGCCACCATAATAGCTTTTGTGAACCAGAAACAGCTTCAACCACAGACCATAAACCACAGACCGTCAACCACCAGCTAACTCCCAGAAGAACTCCAGCTGATATCTGTGAGAACAGAACTGTAGTGTGGAGAACTTCAGTGAAGTCTATTATGATATGTTTAGTCTGTCTCTCAATACAGAGAGAGACTTCCCGTCACCACCGCTAAGCTAAAGGAGGCTAATGTTGGGCTATAAAGGAACTACAGCACGGTCACATGACTTCACGTCTCCACCGCTAAGCTAAAGGAGGCTAATGTTGGGCTATAAAGGAACTACAGCACGGTCACATGACTTCACGTCACCACCGCTAAGCTAAAGGCGGCTAATGTTGGGCTATAAAAGAACTACAGCACGGTCACATGACTTCACGTCACCACCGCTAAGCTAAAGGTGGCTAATGTTGGGCTATAAAAGAACTACAGCACGGTCACATGACTTCACGTCACCACCGCTAAGCTAAAGGCGGCTAATGTTGGGCTATAAAGGAACTACAGCACGGTCACATGACTTCACGTCACCACCGCTAAGCTAAAGGAGGCTAATGTTGGGCTATAAAAGAACTACAGCACGGTCACATGACTTCACGTCACCACCGCTAAGCTAAAGGTGGCTAATGTTGGGCTATAAAGGACCTACAGCACGGTCACATGACTTCACGTCACCACCGCTAAGCTAAAGTTGGCTAATGTTGGGCTATAAAGGAACTACAGCACGGTCACATGACTTCACGTCACCACCGCTAAGCTAAAGGAGGCTAATGTTGGGCTATAAAGGAACTACAGCACGGTCACATGACTTCACGTCACAACCGCTAAGCTAAAGGTGGCTAATGTTGGGCTATAAAGGAACTACAGCACGGTCACATGACTTCACGTCACCACCGCTAAGCTAAAGGTGGCTAATGTTGGGCTATAAAGGAACTACAGCACGGTCACATGACTTCACGTCACCACCGCTAAGCTAAAGGCGGCTAATGGTTGGCTAGAAAGGAACTACAGCACGGTCACATGACTTCACGTCACCACGCTAAGCTAAAGGCGGCTAATGGTTGGCTAGAAAGGAACTACAGCACGGTCACATGACTTCACGTCACCACCGCTAAGCTAAAGGCGGCTAATGTTGGGCTATAAAGGAACTACAGCACGGTCACATGACTTCACGTCACCACCGCTAAGCTAAAGGAGGCTAATGTTGGGCTATAAAGGAACTACAGCACGGTCACATGACTTCACGTCACCACCGCTAAGCTAAAGGAGGCTAATGTTGGGCTATAAAGGAACTACAGCACGGTCACATGACTTCACGTCACCACCGCTAAGCTAAAGGTGGCTAATGTTGGGCTATAAAGGACCTACAGCACGGTCACATGACTTCACGTCACCACCGCTAAGCTAAAGGTGGCTAATGTTGGGCTATAAAGGAACTACAGCACGGTCACATGACTTCACGTCACCACCGCTAAGCTAAAGGAGGCTAATGTTGGGCTATAAAGGAACTACAGCACGGTCACATGACTTCACGTCACAACCGCTAAGCTAAAGGTGGCTAATGTTGGGCTATAAAGGAACTACAGCACGGTCACATGACTTCACGTCACCACCGCTAAGCTAAAGGTGGCTAATGTTGGGCTATAAAGGAACTACAGCACGGTCACATGACTTCACGTCACCACCGCTAAGCTAAAGGCGGCTAATGGTTGGCTAGAAAGGAACTACAGCACGGTCACATGACTTCACGTCACCACCGCTAAGCTAAAGGCGGCTAATGGTTGGCTAGAAAGGAACTACAGCACGGTCACATGACTTCACGTCACCACCGCTAAGCTAAAGGCGGCTAATGTTGGGCTATAAAGGAACTACA
>CM062268.1:38172313-38174813 GCA_031216635.1 Dissostichus eleginoides | reverse complement strand
TCACTCTTGCTTGTATACAATCATTACCAACGTAAGAGCTTGTGCCCTTATCAGCCAGGTGCTAAAAACCCAATGCAACTATTTAGTCTATTTTAATTTATTCGTCATCTATCTGTCATTACACGTGTGTTTACACTGCTCCGTTGTCCATTGACTTCCGGTAAAGGTTCCTTCAAAATAAGAGTCCCGATCTTATTACTATCAAAATAAAAGTGCAAAACGAAAACTTTACCATAAGAAAATATTAGCATACAAATATAATCACTTCTCTAAAAGGTAACTCATTTTAAATATAGTTAGACATATCAAAGGTCATTTACAATAATAATAATAATAATAATAATAATAATAATAGTAATATTAGTAATAAGCTTTATATTTGTATAGCACCTATTACAAGAATTGTAGCCCAACTGGCTTCACAGCAGTTCAATAGACAGATTAGTATAACATGACAGGATGAAAGCAACGCAGAGGAGCAGCTACATTTCAACACATATATCCACGAAGACATGAAGACTTGTGACTCGGACTTGACTTGGACTCTTCTTGGGTGACTCGGACTTGGACTCGGACTCGAACACAGGTAATGATGACTCGGACTCGACTCGGACACTCCTTGGGTGACTCGGACTTGGACTCGGACTCGACTACGACTCTCCCTAGGTGACTCGGACTTGGACTCGGACTCGAAGAGTGGTGACTCGAGAGTGACTTGGACTCGGACTCGACTACGACTCTCCCTACGTGACTCGGACTTGGACTCGGACTCGACTACGACTCTCCCTAGGTGACTCGGACTTGGACTCGGACTCGAAGAGTGGTGACTCGAGAGTGACTTGGACTCGTGAATTGGTGACTTGACTACAACACTGGATCAGAGGCTGTTGTTGGGGCTGCATAAACGTTTGTTTTGTAGGCAGACCATGCAGCCCGATGGTCACCAAGGTTCATGTTTTAATAGCATTTAAAAAATAAAAAGCCCAGGCGAGCCTAACGTGAAAAAATGGCTTAGACCTCGGAGAGTTAGACCTCAGAGAGTTAGACCTCGGAGAGTTAGACCTCAGAGAGTTAGACCTCGGAGAGTTAGACTCGGGCCTGCGACCAGAGTTTTACTGTATTTTGTTTTGAAAATCCACAGCGGAGGTTTGTGTCGTACTACAAGCGGTGTGTTTAGCATACCTCTCAGTAGCCAACGATCTGTGAGTCTGTTGGCTCGGACATAAACTCCGTAATAAATGTAGTCTACATTTCATAAGAGGTGTAAAACCTGAGAGCATTTTAAATCACATTTGAAGGAAATGCTGATATAATCTGTAATTGTATTTGTATTGTTGATTTATTGTGTGAACGAGGCGATTAGAGAAGTTCAGCCCTCATTATTAGGCTGTGATGTGCTGCTGGAAGCAGGCCTGTTGTTTCTGGGTATCTGTGGAGTCAGGGGGTCCGTGAGTGTTTCTTTATTGGTGAAGTGTCCTTGGTATGAAAAAGTTTGAGAAACACTGCGCTAGTGGATTATCAACGGAGGGAGCCTCGCTGCGGGGAAATGATACAGATGGCCAGTCGGCCCCTGAAAAATGTCTGCACCCGTTACTATCAATAATACTTTTTAAAAAATGATACATTTTTTTCTTTTTTAATTTTGTAATCATCTCGCGACCCCCACTTTGGGAACCCCTGCCCTAGAGGAGGTGAGGTCCCCTCTAGAGGAGGTGAGGTCCCCCCTAGAGGAGGTGAGGTCCCCCCTAGAGGAGGTGAGGTCCCCCCTAGAGGATGTGAGGTCCACCCTAGAGGAGGTGAGGTCCCCTCTAAGGAGGTGAGGACCACTAGAGGAGGTGAGGTCCCCCCTAGAGGAGGTGAGGTCCACCCTAGAGGAGGTGAGGTCCCCCCTAGAGGAGGTGAGGACCCCCCTAGAGGAGGTGAGGTCCCCAGCCTGGCCCGAATTGATTTTAGGTGGACACAGGGACAACACATCTGCTGTACCTGATGCAGAGGCACTGACTGCTTGTCTGATGTTCTGAATGTTGTCAGTGAAGAAGGCAAAGTCATTGCAGGCCCTGGTGGATAGAAGTTCAGAGGCTACTGACACTGGGGGGTTCGTTAGTCTGTCCACGGTAATCTGCTGTTGGTCCCCAGCAGGACAGGGTTAACACAATAAATAACAGATGCAAACATGTTTAATACAATGAAATCAATTCCCAGCCAAAGGGAGGAGGCAGCAGCCAGGAGTCACAGCAGTGACGTGTAAGAAGTTCATAATAGTGTCTGTATCACTTTTACATTTTTAATCAATACCTAATGATTGAAAAACTTCAACTTCAATGTTTTTCTCTGTCAGCAGCATCATGGAGGGGATGAGAAACGACCCACACACACACACACACACACACACACACACACACACACACACACAAAGTATTTGGTTTAGAGACACTGCCACCAGCAGCCTTTTATCTCTGTGTTTGGGTGCTTTATTCTGCTGCTGCATTCAGGGGATAAC
>CM062268.1:38157313-38169813 GCA_031216635.1 Dissostichus eleginoides | reverse complement strand
TAGGCGTTAGAGAAGAACAATATGTGTTTTTGTCTCCATCTACTGGGACATGTCTCCATACAGTCTATGGTCTCCAGGCTTTAATTCTTTGAAAAAAAGTCCGATTTTTTTTTTTTAAATCAGATTTCTTTTTATAAAATCAGACTTTGTGAGAAAAAAATCTGACTTTTTTAAATAAAATCAGAATTTTAGAAAAATAATCAGAAGAAATAATCAGAAGAAATAATCAGAATTTTGGAAAAACAAGGAGTCCGAATGGAGGCGTTTCCTCTCTAATGTGTCCAAGCATGTTTTAGGTGACAAGTGGAGACAAGTCACATGTTGTTTAATGCTGAAAGCCTCAACACTTCCCCGGCTGCCGACTGAAGAGATTTCAGGAGTTTTTAAGAAAGATTTAAAGTCAGGATTTTGGTTCTTGAGGAAATCCCAGTGACCTTTCCGGTGTTTTAAGAAGATTCTCAGACAGTTTAGTGGTTTCTAGATCAGGTTTTCTACCTTAATGCTATTCAGGATCCCAGTCTGCAGGAAGTCTAATGGCGCGTTTCCACTACAGCGCGGAGCCCGGTTTAAGAGGGCTGTGACGTCAGCGGCCCGACTTTGGTTGCGTTTCCACTTGGCCTAGTACCGGCCGGCGGGTCCTAATTCACAGTTTTTCTGGCCTCATAAAATCGTGGTTCTAGGGCCAGGAACAACCAGGCTGAGTTGTGACGTCAACACTCTCGACTGCTGATTGGTCAGAGAGAATCGTCACAATCGGCGCGCGAGATAATCCCTAGCGTCGCATATATATATAGCGAAGCTTGCAGCATTTTTATAAACAGCATTTTTGTCAACAGAGGAGCTAAAATGGCAAAGAAAAGCACGCCGTGGTTGGTCGAGGAAGTGACGACGTTCCTACATTACATTGCAGATGATAAGATCCAGCGGGAGCTCGACGGGACAACTCGCAATATTAAAGTATTTCAGGAGGTCTCTACACAGATGTCCACAAGCGGCTACTCGAGGACTGTCGTGCAGTGTAGGGAAAAACTCAAAAAGATGAAGAGTGAATATCGCTTGGTCAAAGATAATAACAACACGAGTGGTGCCAGTAGGAAAAACTGGAAGTGGTTTGAGCTAATGGACACCATTTACGGCCATAGACCGGCTAGCGTTGGGAGGGATGGAGGCCTGGACTCTGCAACGGCGTTACTGGAGTCTCTGCATGGTACGTTTTTTCTAACGCTCTGTTATTTGCTTGAAAGCGTTGTGTCCCTATCTGTTCTAAAGCTCACTTCTAACAAATAAGTCGTCACGGCAGTTTTAAGCAGCATGACTCCCCCCACCAAAAAGCCGATCGCTCCGCCTACACTGCGTTACTATAGTTACTGCCCCCAGTTCATAAACTGTAATGGAAACGCGCCATCAAGTGAGCTGGTCCTAACAAGGCCTAACGAGGCCGAGCGAGGCCGAGCGAGGCCGGGCTCCGCGCTGTAGTGGAAACGCGCCATAAATGAGTTCTTCAGGTTTCACGGATTATTGTATTAATAATAATAATATTGCTAATTTAAAGGTGGGGTAGGGTAAGTTTGAGAAACCGGCTCGAGATCCACTTGTTGTTATATTCCATGGAATGCTCTGAACATCCCGACAGCAACGAATATCTGAAGTGCTTTGACAACAAATCCATAAAAAACATCCTCTGTGGAAGCCGTGGCGCTGTGAAAAGCACGACCAATCATCTGAGCCGGCTAAAGTAACTGGATGGCCTACCTGCCTGTCAGCCTTCCATCTGTGCACAAACTGATCTCGTGCCCTCATTGGTCATGTGCGCGTTCGTGTGTGTTGGAGGAGGGGCTCTGTGAGGAAGTGGCAGATTTTCTCCGGTTGTGTATTTTCAAATTCTAGCGCACTCGAGCTGTTTCTCCAAAACTACCCCCCCCACCTTTAAGGAACTCTTATTGACATTCTGGTGTAAAAGCTTCTATCATTTTTATAGTTGTTGTTGTTGTTTTACAGGACTAGTCAGATAGTAATAATGTGTTTTTTATTGATGATCTGATTGTATTCTGATCAGTTAATGAAGGTTAGCTTCTCCTGCACTCTACCGCCCCCCCGTGGTTAGAGGTGGGACTGCATGGAGTGTTTCTTTATAATGATAAATAATCAGAAACAGGTTTATCACCAGGTGGGTTGACACGTACGAGGAATTGTACTCGGTGTGGTGCTCGGTGTGGTGCTCGGTGTGGTGCTGGGTGTGGTGCTCGGTGTGGTGCTGGGTGTGGTGCTCGGCGTGGTGCTGGGCGTGGTGCTGGGTGTGGTGCTCGGCGTGGTACTCGGTGTGGTGCTCGGTGTGGTACTCGGTGTGGTGCTGGGTGTGGTGCTCGGCGTGGTGCTGGGTGTGGTGCTCGGCGTGGTGCTGGGTGTGGTGCTGGGTGTGGTGCTGGGTGTGGTGCTGGGCGTGGTGCTCGGTGTGGTGCTCGGTGTGGTACTCGGCGTGGTGCTCGGCGTGGTGCTGGGTGTGGTGCTGGGTGTGGTGCTCGGTGTGGTGCTGGGTGTGGTGCTCGGTGTGGTGCTGGGTGTGGTGCTCGGTGTGGTGCTCGGTGTGGTGCTGGGTGTGGTGCTGGGTGTGGTACTGGGTGTGGTGCTCGGTGTGGTGCTCGGTGTGGTGCTGGGTGTGGTGCTCGGCGTGGTGCTCGGTGTGGTGCTGGGTGTGGTGCTCGGTGTGGTGCTGGGTGTGGTGCTGGGTGTGGTGCTCGGCGTGGTACTCGGCGTGGTGCTCGGTGTGGTGCTCGGCGTGGTACTCGGCGTGGTGCTCGGTGTGGTGCTCGGCGTGGCGCTCGGCGTGGTGCTCGGTGTGGCGCTCGGCGTGGTGCTCGGTGTGGCGCTCGGCGTGGTGCTCGGTGTGGCGCTCGGCGTGGTGCTCGGTGTGGCGCTCGGCGTGGTGCTCGGTGTGGCGCTCGGCGTGGTGCTCGGTGTGGCGCTCGGCGTGGTGCTCGGTGTGGCGCTCGGCGTGGTGCTCGGCGTGGTGCTCGGTGTGGTGCTCGGCGTGGTACTCGGTGTTGTGGTGCATACATTAAATAACACAAAGATTAAAAACACAGGTAGAGAACTATTTGAAGAAAACTACAATAACATTACAACATATTTAAAAAGATAGTAATAAAAAGCAGTATTTACATTGAATATGGTTGTAATCCTAGAAATAGAATAAAATAAAATATGTGCAGATAAAAACTACTTTTGCATAGTATAGGCTATATATATATAATATAATGTGAAGTTGAAATCATGGCTCAAATGTCACTTTATTCAAACAGACACACCATGAAGGCTTTCTTCATTATTCAGGAAAGCAGGAGAAGTTTTGCTTTTATTTTAAATAATGTGTATTTATTTGGTCACTTTTCCTTTCGCTCTCACTGCAGTTTTGTGGGCACCATTATATCTGTTCATTCCATTTATGTGTAAACCTACTTGACAGGTTTTCATTTTCATTGTTTTAAGAAAGTTTGAATGTGTTTCTTTTGCTTTGAATGTTTTTAAAAAGCTTATTGTTGAAGTGTTCAGTATCCATGAGATGCCTCTGTGAACATCCATTGCTCTCACACTGCTAACGAGTGAAATGTGGAAATGTGTTTTTAATTGCTTTCTGCGGGGCGGAGGTTCAGCTCGGAGAGGAAACCCAACCCGGCTCAAAGCGTCCGGACCGCCCGAGGGATGCTGGGAGACGGGAAGAGAGGTGTGTGTTTGTTTACTTAGTAATGAGCCAATCACACGGCTCATTGACACACACACACACACACACACACACACACACACACACACACTCAGTAATTGGGGGAAAGTGAGGGTAATGTGTGTGTGTGTGTGTGTGTGTGTGTGTGTGTGTGTGTGTGTGTGTGTGTGTGTGTGTGTGTGTGTGTGTGTGTGTGTGTGTGTGTGGTGTGTGTGTGTGTGTGTGTGTGTGTGTGTGTGTGAACTTCGCTCCATCTGGACCACAGCGGTCGCTCGAAACTTTATATGTGATCGCTGGTTTTTATAACATGTGTAGAAATAAATGATGCAGCGCCACCATCAGGACAGAGAGAGACATTACAACAACACTGAAGACACGTCCTAATTCATTTTTCATTGTGTCTCTCCTCAGCGGAGTTATTAAAGTCTGTCCTGTAGTTAGGTCATGAATATATAAAAAGGGTTTAACCTCAGGAAACATAAACACCTTATTTTAAATGTGTTTGAAGAGGCAATCAAACAAAAGGAAGATAAAACAATTCAAACACGAAATGACGGTGAAATGAAATGAGAGGAAAAGATGCACGAACATAGAGAGTAGACAAATACTGCTCA
Organism: Dissostichus eleginoides; assembly: GCA_031216635.1. Lineage (NCBI taxonomy): Eukaryota > Metazoa > Chordata > Actinopteri > Perciformes > Nototheniidae > Dissostichus > Dissostichus eleginoides. Next base: position 38,165,481 of record CM062268.1, on the reverse strand, counting down.
AAGATAATAAATACTTCAACTTAACAAAAGATATGACGAGGATCCCGATCAAATGTTTAAGTTGCATTATTTTAATTAACATTTGAATCTGCTGCCTGACACGCCTCCATCGGACTCCTTTGTGTACTTCCGGAACATAGTGACATCACAACGGAACACTCACGCTCCTATTGGCTAGCGCGAGTCTTCCGTTGTACGTGATAGGCTAAAGGGGCGGGACATCTCTAAGCTGGTTGACCAATCACAACAGAGCCGGCCAGCGAACCAATCAGAGCAGACTGGGCTCTGGTTTATATTTACTATATTATATGAAACTGCTGCTAACAGCGCTGTGGTATCAGACGCTTGTTGTGGTGTGTTTGTGGTCCAGGTGTTGTGTTTTTAAAGTATCTTGTGTTGGAAGAAGCCTACGAGCAGAGAGGACAAAAGTACACACATCCTTTACTCAAGTAGAAGTACAGATACTCGTGTTTCAAAATACTCTGGTGAAAGTAGAAGTACTAACTAAACTTCTTTACTCAAGTCAAAGTAAAGAGGCTTTGAAATGTACTTCAGTAAAAAGTACCCATAACTAGCAGCTGTTTTAAAGAGTACCTGACCTCCCTTTATATTAATAGAACAATAATGTCATTGTTAGCTAATGAATGTTTCCATGCTGAACAACGGCAACATGACAACGTTTTCATTGGTCCCTCTTCTTTAGAGAAGACCAGGAAATGATGGATACACGGATCGTGTTCAAATCAATAGGCACGCAATGACTCTAAATAATAATGATCACGCCACCAAACACACATTCAGACTAAAGGAACCAGCCTGTTTGGAACATGTGAGAAGTGGAAAGTACAGGTATTTGGGTTCAACATGTGAGAAGTAGAAAGTTCAGGTATTTGGGTTCAACATGTAAGAAGTAGAAAGTACAGGTATTTGGGTTCAACATGTGAGAAGTAGAAAGTACAGGTATTTGGGTTCAACATGTAAGAAGTAGAAAGTACAGGTATTTGGGTTCAACATGTAAGAAGTAGAAAGTACAGGTATTTGGGTTCAACATGTAAGAAGTAGAAAGTACAGGTATTTGGGTTCAACATGGAAGAAGTAGAAAGTTCAGGTATTTGGGTTCAACATGTAAGAAGTAGAAAGTACAGGTATTTGGGTTCAAAATGTAAGAAGTAGAAAGTACAGGTATTTGGGTTCAACATGTAAGAAGTAGAAAGTACAGGTATTTGGGTTCAAAGTGTAAGAAGTAGAAAGTACAGGTATTTGGGTTCAACATGTAAGAAGTAGAAAGTTCAGGTATTTGGGTTCAAAATGTAAGAAGTCAAAGTAACAAGTCGTCAGAAAAATAAGTAGTGGAGTAAAGTACTGATACCAGAAACATGTACTTAAGTACAGTAACAAAGTATTTGTACTCCAATACTTCCCTCCTCTGCATTTGCCTGTTATAATGCAGTGATCTCTATGAGAAGATATCTGTATATGAGACTAACAGCACTTGGTATCAGACGTTTGTTGTGGTGTGTTTGTGGTCCAGGTAGTGTTGAACGTTGTGTTTTTAAAGTATGTTGTGTTGGAAGAAGCTGCCTCCGAGATGCCAAACCAAGAACAACCCTCGGAGGCGTGGTGTCCGCAGCACAGAGTTAAATCTCAGAGTCAACAGAGAGTCTGGAGGAACATCCAGAGGGAATCCTGCAGGCTTGATTTGGCCCAGAGAAGATGTGAGTCATGTGACCTCTGAGAATCATCAGCTGTGATCCAACCCCAGGACTGCAGAGTCAGCAGGGCGGAGGTTCAGAATCAGAATCCCTTTATTAGTCCCACAGAGGGGACATTTGCATTGTTACAGCAGGAAAGAGCCACAGACAGCTTAATGTTACATATGTTAAAAAAAGTACTAAGTTATGATATAATAAAAAATATATAATACAAATATAATAAAAGAAAAAAGAAAGAAAAAAAACTTTTCAAAATACAAATCCTGTAACAGTTCTTAGGATTTAGCAGCCAGGTATATATTACACAGTTATTAATGGCATATGTATATAATGTATATATTGCACATATAGCACATGTTGCACATAGTTGATTGGTATTTAGCAGCAAGGGGTGATATAGTCTGTGTTGTGGTGTGTGTAGGGGAGGGGGGGTCTACTAGGGGCTGTGCTGGTTGTATAGTCTGACCGCTGCAGGAAGGAAGGACCTGCGGTATCTCTCCGTGAGACAGCGGGGGTGCAGCAGCCTGTCACTGAAGGAGCTGCACAGTGAGGACAGGGTGTCCTGGAGGGAGGACAGCTTGGCTGCCGTTCTCCTGTCTCCCACCACCTCCACAGTGTCCAGAGGACTCCCCAGGACAGAGCTGGCCTTCCTTACCAGTCTGTTCAGTCTCTTGCTGTCAGCAGCCGAGATGCTGGTGCCCCAGCAGTCCACACCATAGAAAATGGCTGATGCCACAAGAGTCGTAAAAAGCACCCCGAAAGACCTCAGTCTCCTCAGCAGAAAGAGTCTGCTCTGTCCCTTCTTGTACAGAGCAGCAGAATTATCAGTCCAGTCCAGTTTATTGTTCAGATGAACACCCAGGTATTTGTAAGATTTGTTCCCTCGATGTTCACTGGTGTCGGGGGGGAGTGTTGGCGCCGTCTGAAATCCACCACCAGCTCCTTGGTCTTCCCTGCGTTGAGCTGGAGGTGGTTCCTCTGGCACCAGAGGTGAAGTCTGCGTCAGCTCCCTGTACTCCCTGTCGTCCTCGTTGGAGATGAGGCCAACGATGGCGGAGTCGTCAGAGAACTTCTGCAGGTGACAGGTTGCAGTGTTGTGGGTGAAGTCTGCAGTGTAGAGGGTGTCAGATCCTGCAGGGAGCCGCTGAGCAGCACTTCCTGTTCCTGTCAGGCTGACGTCTCCTTTAGTGGCAGATTCACCTCTACGAAGCATTCAGGGCTGACGTAAAGTGGAGCCTCTGGTACCTGGACTGCTCTTCATATGCATCTGCTACGGCCATCAGTTACATTTGTTTCATGAAATAAATAGTGTTAATATTTACATTAATTATGTGACCATCTATGTTTCTTGTAGTTATTGAATTGCTCTTTTTACTGCACTGTTAGTGTACAGTTTTATTATCATGTTGCTGTGTTTATTGTCTTTTTGTAACATGGCACAACAATTTCCTTCGGGATGAATAAAGTCCTATCTTATCTTATCCTATCTTATAAAATATGTCTGAATTTATTTTTGAGCTATCTACAAAGATCAACCTCTGATTAACTAACTATCTGCAGAAATCAGCTGACATTACCAATAGTGTGTGTAATTCTGGCTGATAATAGCACCTGTAATATTACTGTTGTACAATTCTGAGAGCGTTTCAGTATTCTTCTTCTGGTTCATTTCATATAAAACCATCTGATTGTGAGACTTAACATTCAGCTTTTTGACGAATGCTGGAAGCTGGACTTTGAGTCGTCGATCATCGTATTTGATCCTCTAGGAACTTCACATTTCTTTAAAAATGTGCAGTAATTGTTGTTAAATCTCCATCTGGATCATCTGATTTCTTACATTTTTAATTTAGGTGTCAAATAAATTCCCCAGTTGGTAACCACCGTCACCAGAAGCCATTCAAAGGATTGAACCCTGATTGGCTGTTGACCTGAGAGTTTGTCCTCTCCATCGGTCAGTGTGATGTCCACGTTGCCTCGGAGAAATTAGGGAGGAAACTGGTCCAAAATCAAAACCCAAAAAGAACGAGAGCCAAAGTCATGACTCACCTGAAACCCTACTTATTTCTCACCTTAATAGCAGTTTATGTGAGTTTAAACTTTAGCATGAATGCTGCCTGAGTCCTGTCCAGCTTTAGCAGCCAAAACAAACCTCAGACACTCAGCTAACAGCTAACAGCTAAAAGCTAACTATTAACATCTAGCAACTCACATCTAACAAGTAACAACTAGCCTAACAACTAACAGTTAACAGCTAACTGCTTAAATTCAACGGCTAACAACTACGCACTTACAGCTAACAGTTAACAACTAATGGCTAACAACTAACAGTTAACAGCTAACAGTTAACAGCTAACAGTTAACAACTAGCAACTGACAGCTAAGAGCTAAAAAGTAACAACTAACAGTTAACAACTAACAGCTATCAATTGCTAGCTGTTAGTTGTTACTTTTTAGCTCTTAACTGACAGCTAAGTGCTAAAAAGTAACAACTAACAGTTAACAACTAGCAACTGACAGCTAACAACTAACAGCTAACAACTAACCCTAACAGCTAACTGCTTAAAACAAATGGCTAACAGCTAACTGCTAAAAACGAACGGCTAACAGCTACGCAGTTACAACTAACAGTTAACAACTAAATGTTAACAACTAACAGCTAACTGCTTAAAAATAACGGCTAACAACTAACGGCTAACAGCTAACAGCTAACTGCTTAAAACTAACTGTTTAAAGCTAACTGCTAAAAGCTAACGGCTAACAGCTAACGGCTAACTGCTTAAAACTAACTGTTTAAAGCTAACTGCTAAAAGCTAACGGCTAGCTGCCAAGACTAACGGCTAACAACTACACACTAACAGCTAACAGTTAGAGCTACTGAGCTGGATTAATAGAACAAAATACCAGGTCTTTAATGTAAGAAGACCTTTTGTTTTAAGAACAAAGCTTCAGAAACTTCAGAAACGTCCAAAAACCTCTCAAATGTTGACAATAACAACAAACTCACTGTGGGTTTATTAACATTCAGAAATGGGATAAAACACACAATATAGGACGGCCTACTTTTACCTTTCGTACCTGCGGTTCAGTTTGACTTCAATGCGTTTGTACTTTTCAGTCAGATTTTGAACGCATGTGTTTTAATAAGTAACTAAGTTACTAAAGTAAAAGTCTGAGTGCTTCTTCCACCTCTGATGAATCCCAAAGTTACCCTTGAAATGCACCACTGTGTTCCCATAGAAACACTGGGGGTAGGGTGAGGTCGTGGGGGGGGGAACATGACATCAGCGGTCACTAATTAAAGGTCGAGCGGACACACTTTGGGATTTTTTTTCCCGTCATTATTAGTGTTAGCTGCAGTGTCATTACTATTATTAACCCAGGTGTGTTTTCTCAATGACCCAATGCTACGTTCATCGTCCGGGGGGGGGGGGGTCGGTTCCTAGCAACGGAAAACACAAAGAAGAAGAAGAAGAAGAAGAAATCATCAAAATGCCCTCCATCACTAAGGTGAGGCTAATGAAAGCACATTTTAGAAGCAGCGCGGTTCAAATCGCTTTACACAGACATTTGAAATATCAGTATATTGGAGCGAGAACACTTTATATATTTCATTATTACTACATTGTATTAAGAGTCAAGAGAAGGGAAATTAGGATTTGGTAAAACAGGTTAAAATATATAGTCCCAGAGGGGGAACAGAAACACATCGAGCTCACTTTGACTTGAGTTAGAGCCTTTTGTGAGTAAAACTGGAAATATTGAAGAAGAGGAGGCAAGGTGTTAGGAGGCAAGAAATATAACCAAGTGTTAAATCAGACTTTAGTTCCACCTGGAGTAAATCCTCAAGCTACCCTGCAGTATACAAAGTCATTCAAACTAGCTGCACCTTTACCAGCTTTGAGAACACTTTCATGATCAATCATTATAAAACATATCATATATATTATTCTGAAATGGACCAATCTGCACAATGACTACTTTTACTGTCGCTACTTTCACTAGATTTTGATGATAATACTTTTCTACTTTTACTTGAGGAACATTTTGAATGCAGGACTTTTACTGTAACAGAGTATTCCTACACTCTGGTACTTCTACTTTACTCAAGTACAAGATCTGAGTACTTCTACTTTTACTCAAGTACAAGATCTGAGTACTTCTACTTTTACTCAAGTACAAGATCTGAGTACTTCTACTTTTACTCAAGTACAAGATCTGAGTACTTCTACTCAAGTTCATGATCTGAGTACTTCTACTTTTACTCAAGATACTTCTACTTTTACTCAAGTACAAGATCTGAGTACTTCTACTTTTACTCAATACAAGATCTGAGTACTTCTACTTTTACTCAAGACAAGATCTGAGTACTTCTACTTTTACTCAAGTACAAGATCTGAGTACTTCTACTTTACTCAAGACAAGACCTGAGTACTTCTACTTTTACTCAAGTACAAGATCTGAGTACTTCTACTTTTACTCAAGTACAAGACCTGAGTACTTCTACTACTAAGTACAGATCTGAGTACTTCTACTTTTTACTAACTACAAGATCTGAGTACTTCTACTTTTACTCAACTACAAGATCTGAGTACTTCTACTTTGACTCAAGTACAAGACCTGAGTACTTCTACTTTGACTCAAGTACAAGACCTGAGTACTTCTACTTTGACTCAAGTACAAGACCTGAGTACTTCTACTTTGACTCAAGTACCAGACCTGAGTCCTTCTACTTTGACTCAAGTACAAGACCTGAGTACTTCTACTTTGACTCAAGTACAAGATCTGAGTACTTCTACTTTTACTCAAGTACAAGACCTGAGTACTTCTACTACTAAACTACAATCTGAGTACTTCTACTTTTACTAAACTACAAGATCTGAGTACTTCTACTTTTACTAAACTACAAGATCTGAGTACTTCTACTTTGACTCAAGTACAAGACCTGAGTACTTCTACTTTTACTCAAGTACAAGACCTGAGTACTTCTACTTTGACTCAAGTACAAGACCTGAGTACTTCTACTTTGACTCAAGTACAAGACCTGAGTACTTCTACTTTGACTCAAGTACCAGACCTGAGTACTTCTACTTTGACTCAAGTACAAGACCTGAGTACTTCTACTTTGACTCAAGTACAAGATCTGAGTACTTCTACTTTGACTCAAGTACAAGATCTGAGTACTTCTACTTTGACTCAAGTTCTCCTCCCTCCTCTGGTGTTAGGAGGCAAGAAAGGAGGCGAGGTTAGAGGAGGAAGAGGCGTTGCATTTAGCTGACGGTGAGGAAACAAACTGACAGCCAGAACCCTGCAGGTACACATGCTCTATAAACCCATGGTACTGCCTCAGATGAACCACCTGCTTTTAGCAAAGATTCACTGGAAACAGGTGAGTGTTAAACAGGTGAGTGTTAAACAGGTGAGTGTTAAACAGGTGAGTTTTAAACATGTTTTGAGGACATTTTGCTGATTAGGACGTTTTCATATTACTTTGGTCACTGCTTATAAATCATTAGGAAGCAAGGAAGGGTTAAGGAAAAGTCGGCAAGGTTTTAGGAGACAAGGAAGGAGACAAGGAAGGAGAGGAAGTTTATGGAAGAGGAGGCAAGGTTTTAGGAGACAAGCAAGGAGAGGAAGTTTATGGAAGAGGAGGCAAGGTTTTAGGAGACAAGGAAGGACGGGAAGGAGGCGAGGAAGTTTACGGAAGAGGAAGCAAGGTTTTAGGACACAAGGAAGGAGGCGAGGAAGGAGAGGAAGTTTACGGAAGAGGAGGCAAGGTTTTAGGAGACAAGAAAGGAGGGGGAGGAGGCGAGGAGGAAGAGGTGAAGTGTTTGTAAGCAAGGGAGGAGAGTAGTTAGGAAACAGGAAAGTATGCGAGGAGGAGGAGGCGATGAAGGGAGCTTGTTAGGTAGCGAGGAAGGAGAGGACATTTCAGGAGGAGGAGGTGAGATGTAGGAAAGTGAGGAAGGAGACAAGGTTTTAGGAGAAGGAGGTGAGGAAGGAGAGGAAGTTACGGAAGAAGTAAGGAGGCGAGGTGTAAGGAGGCGAGGAGGGGGACAAGGGTTTAGGAGAAGGAGGCGAGGAAGGAGAGGAAGTTTACGGAAGAGGAGGAAAGGTGTTAGGAGGCGAGGAGAGGGAGACAAGGGTTTAAGAGAAGGAGGCGAGGAAGGAGAGGAAGTTTAAGGAAGAGGAGGAAAGGTGTTAGGAGGCGAGGAGAGGGAGACAAGGGTTTAAGAGAAGGAGGAAAGGCTTTAGGAAGCTTTGAAGGAGGCGAGGTGTGATTGGTCCCCGGAGGTTTCATTAACAGCTTAATGGTCCTGATGATGAAATGTGTGGAAAAAAGTATCAGGGAATCACAGGAAGTGATGTCACAGCAGCGGAAGCCTCTGATTGGACGGGAGATTCCGGCAGCTGCTATAAAACCTGAAGCTCCAACGAGAAACAGAGACAGAAGAA
>CM062268.1:38104813-38152313 GCA_031216635.1 Dissostichus eleginoides | reverse complement strand
AGCCATAAGACAACAAATGTGATTCAGCGTCCTCAGCTGTTTAGTCTATCTGTTGAAGAATGTTGATTACCCTGAGCGAAACTAGTTCAAACCTCCTACCAGAGGGAGGGCTCTTCAGAATTGATGTGGCATCTCCACCGTGTGGTCAGACCGTGCCATGACATGTCTTGTGAATTCTCCGGCCGAAGCTCCAAATAAACCGTCAGTGTTTGCCATCAAAGCTCCAGCTCTCCTCGTGTCTCTCTGATAGGGCTTTCACACCAAAGCGGTTCCCGTTCTAGCTCCTCTTGCGCTCTTCTGGTTCGCAACTGGTTTTTCTTTTCAGCCCCCGCTCTGTTCACACCGCCCAGAGCCCGACTGGTGCTGCCGCTGCTGCGTCATGACGTCACCGCTTACGTCGCTGATTTTCTCCCCAACGGCAGCGCTCACAACAACAACAATGGGGGACTGTGTGGGGTCGATGATCGTGTTGCTTTTAATCATACGAAGCCAGATTAAATTAAATAACGACTTCTCCGACCTTATACTTTTCTCCAGAGTGCCGTGGTTCATTGGTTATTAATGTGTTTCAGTGGCATTTACCCACCGCTGCAGCTGCTCGTCCACCGGAGTGTATTCTCCCGTTAGCTGTAAAGTCTTCACTGTCTGACTGTCACACAAGCAGCTGATACATATCCCCCCCCCCCCTTCAGTGAATGTGTGTCAGTCTGAATTGGCGCTGTTTGGCATCACAACGCTGTTATGAAAGTTTCTCTGGTATAAAATGGGTGATGTTAGCATAGCAACCGAAGCTAAACTGACTATCTTGACTACCTGTTGCTATCCTATTGTGGCATAAGCCGTTTTCTAAGCCATTTTACCGGCGTATTTTTCATTATGATCTACTTGTGATAGTCGGACATGACAACCTGTGCAGCCCATGTATTGATTCCATCCCATAGCTGCTATAATACAAAACGTCTGCCTCTCTCCACAATGATCAATGACAGCGAACGGATGGTCAAAGTAAGGTACAAATAAACAGAATCACACGAAGCCTGGTTAGTGCTGCCTGACTTTAGAAAGTGTGTTTTTTAATAAGTGTGTGGTTGTGTTCTAGTCACTTTGCTCAGAGCTACTGCTTGTTACAACTTGTATTTGCCGTACTCGCCTTTAGCTGTTAGCTCAGGTTGATCCCGCCCCCCCCTCCGACGTAAACGTGACGTATGCGGTTCTTGCTTCTAGACCGAAAAAAATGTGGTGCTTGAAACGAACCGGATTCCGGAGCTTAGAGGCGGCTCCGCTGCGGTGTGAACAGGAAAAACGGTGCTTATCATCAGGCTCTAGCTCCGAACCGGCCCTGGAACCGCGTTGGTGTGAAAGGTCCTGAGTCCTGATCTGAGTCCTGATCTGAGTCCTGATCTGAGTCCTGATCTGAGTCCTGTTTCCAATTGCTTCAGAAGTTTCCCCTCAGTATAGTTTGTTGAACATTTTAAAAAGTCATAGTAAAGTACGTCCGAAATAATAACCAGAGTCGTACATGTCATTATGCGGAGTCCCCAGCACCAACATACGGCCTCATGACCCGCGATATATCTTTATATATTTTGCTCACGTTGCATATTATTCATAAATCCTTAAGTTGTTTATCTCCTTATTATCCTTGCAGAAAGGTATCAGAGTTGCCACGGCAACGAGTGAACCCGCCCCCCATCGACCGGATCGGGATGAGTCGCCTCCCGAACGGTCGAGGATAGTAAGCCCCGCCCCCTCTGCACGCCCCGCCCCCTCTGCACAGGTACGTCATCAGAAAACACTGAAATGCTCCTTTAAATGAATTATTAAACATTAAAACGTCTTTCTTTCTCCGCAGAAGAATCCCCACGATGCATGAAACAGCCAATCACTGACGGCCACGCCCACCTGTCAATCACCCCCACACAGTCATGGTGCATTCAGGTGCTGCTCTGTAAACTTACCAAGGAAAGTCAGGACCAAAATATACGGTTTATGTCTTAATGGAAACAAGTTCACTTTTTAAAACAGATTTAAAATCCTCCACTGAACTCAAAACATTTAGATTTATTACATTTTTCATCTTTTCATTTCTTTTTACTTTAACTTCTCAGAGATATCTCTACTCAACAAAATGTGTTCGAAAACTGCTTTAACTTGACTGATGAGGAATAATTATACAAAGTACTATAGATGAATAACGGATAAACACTCATCAGTGTATGAAGCAGTTAGATGGAGCGTGTGATGAAACATGACTTCATATTTAATTATAAGACAATAATATTACAGACTTTATTCTGCGTAATGAGTACTTTTAGTATTTTGATGCTATTACTTTAGTTTTTTGCACAACATTTTGATAAAAAAAGAGAATCCACGTTCTTCTTATTTCACGACACATTCATCCTGAAGTTAATTACTTTTTTTAAATCCTGATTTTTATGTTTTTACAAATATAATTTCTCACCTTTTCAGTCAAACCCCTCCGAGTCCTCGCCTCCGGCCACGAGAACGTTCACCCCCGACAGTTACAACAGAACTTCCTTACAGTATGTTTCAGATTGTCCCTGAATGCACCACCACACCCCCCTCTCTTCTGACTGGAGGCTTCTTCGCCTCGACGCTGATCACGTGACTCGAGGTTCTGTCTCCGGTTGTTTCTCCGCTCCTCTGCACCGAAACCCAAAACAATACGACTTTAAAAAATAAACGCACACCGAACAGATTCTTAATGACTTTGATCAAAGAGTCCCGCTGGTGTTCAGGTGGATCTAAAGTGTCATACCTTGGGATTTTAGCCTCTGCAGACCATTTACATGCACTACCAACTCCTATAGAACACACTTCAGGAGAGGGACACCACAGAAGAAGAAATAGGGCCTCTTTGATGTAGTTTTCTTTGAGCAGCACCTACTGGTCATTAAAGGAACTGTTTCTCAAAAGGAGAACTTTAATAGATTCAGATTCAAGTCTCTCTCTCATGAGCTCAGCAGCTTCAGAGGAGAGATGGAGATGAGAAACTGAAGTCCTCCTCCAGCAGAGCAACATGAATACAGATAGGACATAAAACAGATCAAATAGTGCAAGAGAATGTTTTGAGATGTGCAAGAAAATACAAATAAAATAGAAATAGTGCCAGAAGAGTCTGTATACAAACACATGGAATATGATATATTAGATCAATAAACAGCAAACAGATGTTATGGATGTGAACTTTGGGATTTTAGCCTCTGCAGACCGTTTACATGCACTAACAGAGAGACAAACAGGGCCTCTTTAGTGCAGTTCTCTTTGAGCAGCACCTACTGGTCATTAAAGGAACTGTTTCTCAAAAGGAGAACTTTAAAACGTCTTTAAGTGCATTTTGAATGAGTGACGTGTCGGTCGCGAACGATCCGATTCTTTTGAACGGCTCTTTGGTACGAACGAAGGGAACCGGGTCGTACTTGGTGAGAGCCGTTCTTTTTGTAGTTGGTTCACTGCTTGCCATAAATCCACTCACCTTTAAAGGAACTTGCTTTCCTGAATGCACATGTTCCGTAGATGATGGCGTAACGCTGCTTGAGTAGTAGTTTGTCTGAGAGATGTAGCAAGTTATACATTTCACTGTGAGTAAAAGTAGATTTCTGGCGATACAGTCAATCTTTATCCTGGTGATTATTTAGCAGATAAACCTAGTAACCCCGCCCCCTTAAAAAACGGCTCTTTTGAACGGCTCTCGGAAAGGAACGGAGCCATGAGATCCGGCTCCCTTCAAAGAGCCGTAATTCCCATCACTATCATATCAGGAAGCTAAATCAGATCAAACGTGTTGATCAGATCGAACGTGTTGATCAGATCGAACGTGTTGATCAGAATGAACGTGTTTGCTCTCGAGTCTCGATGAACTGAATTAGACCCGCACTATTCACTCATGACTGATCCTTCTTTCGGTGCAGCGGAGTCTCTCTTTCTGTCAAAGCTTCTCTTCACTGTTATTGTTCAAATCAATAAAATCGATCACGCTGCTGACGGAGTTTCATTTCTTCTGAGAGTCGACTGATAAAGGATCAATAAACTGAAGAGTTACAGGTACGATCATCAAGACGTGATCACGATGTGCGTTTCATTCTCTATAGAAACACTGCATTCTGGGGATGCAAAATAAATGGGTTAGGGTTAGGAGGTCGAGGAGAAGAGGGGAGGGGAGGAGAGGGGAGAGGGAGAGAGGAGAGAGGAGGGGAGGGGAGGAGAGGAGAGAGGAGGGGAGGGGAGGAGGGGAGTCAAGGAGAGAGGAGGGAGGAGAGGGGAGTCTAGGAGAGAGGAGTCGAGGAGAGTCGAGGAGAGGGGAGTCGAGGAGAGAGGAGGGGAGTCGAGGAGAGTCGAGGGGAGTCGAGGAGAGAGGAGTCGAGGAGAGTCGAGGAGAGAGGAGGGGAGTCGAGGAGAGTCGAGGAGAGTCGAGGAGAGTCGAGGAGTCAAGGAGAGAGGAGTCGAGGAGAGGAGAGGGGAGAGGAGAGGGGAGTCGAGGAGAGTCAAGGAGAGAGGAGTCGAGGAGAGAGGAGTCGAGGAGTCGAAAATATACAGTAGACTGTGAAGATAAAAAATCTATAAACTCTGACAATAAAACTAATAAATAAATAAGAGACGTATTGCAGAGTGGGTTTACACCAAGAGACAGGAAGTGAACCCCGGGTGTTAATGAACCCAGGTGTTAATGAACCCGGGTGTTAATGAACCCGGGTGTTAATGAACCCGGGTGTTAATGAACTCCAGGTGTTAATGAACCCGGGTGTTAATGAACCCGGGTGTTAATGAACTCCAGGTGTTAATGAACCCGGGTGTTAATGAACCCGGGTGTTAATGAACTCCGGGTGTTAATGAACCCGGGTGTTAATGAACTCCAGGTGTTAATGAACCCAGGTGTTAATGAACCCGGGTGTTAATGAACCCGGGTGTTAATGAACTCCAGGTGTTAATGAACCCCAGGTGTTAATGAACCCGGGTGTTAATGAACTCCAGGTGTTAATGAACTCCAGGTGTTAATGAACCCCAGGTGTTAATGAACCCGGGTGTTAATGAACCCAGGTGTAAATGAACCCGGGTGTTAATGAACTCCAGGTGTTAATGAACCCAGGTGTTAATGAACCCCGGGTGTTAATGAACCCAGGTGTTAATGAACCCAGGTGTTAATGAACCCCGGTGTAAATGAACCCGGGTGTTAATGAACCCAGGTGTTAATGAACCCGGGTGTTAATGAACTCCAGGTGTTAATGAACCCAGGTGTTAATGAACCCGGGTGTTAATGAACTCCAGGTGTTAATGAACCCAGGTGTTAATGAACCCCAGGTGTTAATGAACCCGGGTGTTAATGAACCCGGGTGTTAATGAACCCCAGGTGTTAATGAACTCCAGGTGTTAATGAACCCAGGTGTTAATGAACCCCAGGTGTTAATGAACCCAGGTGTTAATGAACCCGGGTGTTAATGAACCCGGGTGTTAATGAACTCCAGGTGTTAATGAACCCCAGGTGTTAATGAACCCAGGTGTTAATGAACCCCAGGTGTTAATGAACCCAGGTGTTAATGAACCCGGGTGTTAATGAACCCGGGTGTTAATGAACTCCAGGTGTTAATGAACACGGGTGTTAATGAACCCGGGTGTTAATGAACTCCAGGTGTTAATGAACCCGGTGTTAATGAACCCGGGGTTAATGAACCAGGTGTTAATGAACCCGGTGTTAATGAACCCGGGTGTTAATGAACTCCAGGTGTTAATGAACCCGGGTGTTAATGACCCCGGGCGTTAATGAACTCCGGGTGTTAATGAACCCGGGTGTTAATGAACCCCAGGTGTTAATGAACCCAGGTGTTAATGAACCCCAGGTGTTAATGAACCCAGGTGTTAATGAACCCGGGTGTTAATGAACCCGGGTGTTAATGAACTCCAGGTGTTAATGAACCCGGGTGTTAATGAACCCAGGTGTTAATGAACCCGGGTGTTAATGAACCCAGGTGTTAATGAACTCCAGGTGTTAATGAACCCCAGGTGTTAATGAACCCAGGTGTTAATGAACCCCAGGTGTAAATGAACCCGGGTGTTAATGAACCCAGGTGTTAATGAACCCCGGTGTAAATGAACCCGGGTGTTAATGAACCCAGGTGTTAATGAACCCGGGTGTTAATGAACCCGTGTTAATGAACTCCAGGTGTTAATGAACCCAGGTGTTAATGAACCCCGGTGTAAATGAACCCGGGTGTTAATGAACCCCAGGTGTTAATGAACCCAGGTGTTAATGAACCCCAGGTGTTAATGAACCCGGGTGTTAATGAACCCGGGTGTTAATGAACCCAGGTGTTAATGAACCCGGGTGTTAATGAACCCGGGTGTTAATGAACCCCAGGTGTTAATGAACCCGGGTGTTAATGAACCCAGGTGTTAATGAACCCAGGTGTTAATGAACCCGGGTGTTAATGAACCCGGGTGTTAATGAACTCCAGGTGTTAATGAACCCGGGTGTTAATGAACCCAGGTGTTAATGAACCCGGGTGTTAATGAACCCCAGGTGTTAATGAACTCCAGGTGTTAATGAACCCCAGGTGTTAATGAACCCAGGTGTTAATGAACCCGGGTGTTAATGAACCCCGGTGTTAATGAACCCCGGTGTAAATGAACCCGGGTGTTAATGAACCCGGGTGTTAATGAACCCGGGTGTTAATGAACCCGGGTGTTAATGAACCAGGGTGTTAATGAACCCAGGTGTTAATGAACCCGGGTGTTAATGAACCCCAGGTGTTAATGAACCCGGGTGTTAATGAACCCGGGTGTTAATGAACCCAGGTGTTAATGAACCCGGGTGTTAATGAACCCGGGTGTTAATGAACCCCAGGTGTTAATGAACCCGGGTGTAAATGAACCCGGGTGTTAATGAACCCGGGTGTAAATGAACCCGGGTGTTAATGAACCCAGGTGTTAATGAACCCGGGTGTTAATGAACTCCAGGTGTTAATGAACCGGGTGTTAATGAACCCGGGTGTTAATGAACCCCAGGCGTTAATGAACCCGGGTGTTAATGAACCCCAGGTGTTAATGAACCCGGGTGTAAATGAACCCGGGTGTTAATGAACCCCAGGTGTTAATGAACCCGGGTGTTAATGAACCCGGGTGTAAATGAACCCGGGTGTTAATGAACCCAGGTGTTAATGAACCCGGGTGTTAATGAACTCCAGGTGTTAATGAACCCGGGTGTTAATGAACCCGGGTGTTAATGAACCCCAGGCGTTAATGAACCCGGGTGTTAATGAACCCCAGGTGTTAATGAACCCGGGTGTAAATGAACCCGGGTGTTAATGAACCCCAGGTGTTAATGAACCCGGGTGTAAATGAACCCAGGTGTTAATGAACCCTGGGTGTTAATGAACCCGGGCGTTAATGAACCCAGGTGTTAATGAACCCTGGGTGTTAATGAACCCGGGCGTTAATGAACTCCAGGTGTTAATGAACCCGGGTGTTAATGAACTCCAGGTGTTAATGAACCCCAGGTGTTAATGAACCCGGGCGTTAATGAACTCCAGGTGTTAATGAACTCCAGGTGTTAATGAACTCCAGGTGTTAATGAACCCGGGTGTTAATGAACCCCAGGTGTTAATGAACTCCAGGTGTTAATGAACTCCAGGTGTTAATGAGAGTCTAAGGTAGTTTTTATAAAGAAGAGCTCGAGGCACAGGTGAGTTTCTGAGTTTTTATTAAGAAAAGTTTCACCTGATCAGAACAGCTTTCAGACTTCTGTACAGACGCTACGGCAGCAGAGGAGGGACAAAAAGGAGCAACGCCTTCTCTTTCAGAAACAAAACAAAAAAACAGCGTCAGGGAAAAAAAATAGTTTTCAAATCCAACGTTAGAAAAGTTTAGAGAAAAATGAAGGATAGAAAGACTCAAAATGTCCCGAAATGATCCTCATGATCTGTTTCTAAATCAACAATCACAGCTATCCAATCTGCAGCATCGTCATGAGGTAACATCTAACGTCATCAGAGGCACTTTAGTGAGGCTCTACGTCACTTTCACTCGATTAACCTGAAGGTGGCCGGGTGCGAATGATCCCCGAAGGCTTCTTGTTATCGAAGGTTTCTCACTTTAAAACCAGCTTCACGGAATAATCTCTTTTTTTCTGTCCTTAAAGTTTTATTCCCTTAAAACAAGATTTAACCTTTAAACATATAGAGCTAATGTGGCTAACGATGCTAACATTTACCTTGGAGCTAAAGCTAGTGAAGCTAATATGTTAACATTAGTATATTTAGAGCTCAACCTGATGTAGCTAACTGCTAACATTACTCCAAGCTTCAGCTATTGATGCTAGTATGCTAACATTACTCCAAGCTTCAGCTATTGATGCTAGTATGCTAACATTACTCCAAGCTTCAGCTATTGATGCTAGTATGCTAACATTACTCCAAGCTTCAGCTATTGATGCTAGTGTGCTAACATTACTCCAAGCTTCAGCTATTGATGCTAGTGTGCTAACATTAGTATGCTAACTTGCCAAGGTTACTTAACGCAGAGCTGAAGCTAACGTAGCTAGCGGCTAACATTACCTTAGAGCTAGAGCATTGGATCTAACTGCTAACATAGGCTAATATTGGGACATCAAATTAACCCGTTATGTTAGCATCGAGCTATCTCTGATTCTGAGGATCATTTTGGAATCCATTCTGAATGTTTCATCACTTCTTCTCTGTGATTTGACCTCAGGAGGAGAGCCAGGAGATAATTGGGGATATCAGGAAAACACATACAAAATAAAGAATACTAAATGCTAAGGATCTAAAATCAGAGCGGCATGTGGTTCCCCTGAACGCTGATCTCACGGCGTGGCCCGCTTCGTCATGCGTCGAATATCTGCGATCCTCCTCATCTGTTTATCAACGCGAGACATCCCCTTCTTCAGGGGGCCGAGCTGCAAGGAGACACAGAACATCGGATTAGAAACCATGCTAACGTGATCAGAAAGCTAACACAGACATTAATCTCCACAGGTGTATTTGTAAGCGTGTCTCTTCAGCACATGTTACTTTAGACTCATGCAGAGTTAAAAACACTAAGAACTAACTTCACAAAAGCGTCAAAACACCAACAGGTTAGTGAGTGGGTTCTAATGTTGGGCTATTAAGGAACTACAGCACGGTCACATGACTTCACGTCACCACCGCTAAGCTAAAGGTGGCTATGTTGGGCTATAAAGGAACTACAGCACGGTCACATGACTTCACGTCACCACCGCTAAGCTAAAGGAAGCTAATGTTGGGCTATAAAGGAACTACAGCACGGTCACATGACTTCACGTCACCACCGCTAAGCTAAAGGAGGCTAATGTTGGCTATAAAGGAACTACAGCAAGGTCACATGACTTCACGTCACCACCCTAAGCTAAAGGTGGCTAATGTTGGGCTATAAAGGAACTACAGCAAGGTCACATGACTTCTCGTCACCACCGCTAAGCTAAAGGTGGCTAATGTTGGGCTATAAAGGAACTACAGCACGGTCACATGACTTCTCGTCACCACCGCTAAGCTAAAGGTGGCTAATGTTGGGCTATAAAGGAACTACAGCACGGTCACATGACTTCACGTCACCACGCTAAGCTAAAGGCGGCTAATGTTGGGCTATAAAGGAACTACAGCACGGTCACATGACTTCTCGTCACCACCGCTAAGCTAAAGGTGGCTAATGTTGGGCTATAAAGGAACTACAGCACGGTCACATGACTTCACGTCACCACCGCTAAGCTAAAGGCGGCTAATGTTTGGGCTATAAAGGAACTACAGCACGGTCACATGACTTCACGTCACCACCGCTAAGCTAAAGGTGGCTAATGTTGGGCTATAAGGAACTACAGCACGGTCACATGACTTCACGTCACCACCGCTAAGCTAAAGGTGGCGAATGTTGGCTATAAAGGAACTACAGCACGGTCACATGACTTCACGTCACCACCCGTAAGCTAAAGGTGCTAACGTTGGCGTGATGACGTGTTGTCGTCTCATTTAGACACTTTATTAATCCACCAGTGGGGTATTTACTGATGATAGAATCTAAATCTCTTCAGCTTGTGTTAACCACAGACCTTATTCCAGGATAACAACATAACCACATTCATTAAACCACTGCAGAGGGAACAGGGAGCGCGACTCATGTCCAGTTCAGGACTCATTCCTGCACACCATGCAGCAGGACTCACGCCCCCTGCAGGCGTCAGCAGGAACTGCACCAGCAGCTGCATCAGGAGCTACAGAGGCATCCTGTTGCCCTCCACGCTGATCTTCACGGCTCCCTGCAGGCGCGTCAGCTTCCTCTGGTCCGCGATGCGTCGCTTGTGCTTCTCCAATCGGCTGATGCCCTTCTTACTGCCTTTCTGAGAGGACCAATCACAGGCCAGCTCGTGACCAAAACCAGCACCAAACCAGAACCAGTCTCTGGGATCAGCTGATGTTTAACCACTTAATTTAAATGCATGTTCCCCTTGTTTCAAGCTAGCAGTCGTGGCTACACTATAGCCCTTTCTCATTCTCTAATAGTCCTCCGGTAGCGACCCGGAAATCGATGTCAGCGTGCCATGTTGAAGGACATCTCATTTCTCTAAATGCACATCGAGGAGGCTCTCTTGAGGAGCTATAAAATATCAGTCTCTGATAGCGCTAAGTTATTATGAGATTGTTCTCATACTCGTTTGATTCTGAAATCGTACACAGACAGAGGGCTGCTGAGCCTCCTGTCATCATGAACACATCTGTCCATCAGACAGAGGGCTGCTGCCTCCTGTCATCATGAACACATCTGTCCATCAGACAGAGGGCTGCTGCCTCCTGTCATCATGAACACATCTGTCCATCAGACAGAGGGCTGCTGCCTCCTGTCCTCATGAACACATCTGTCCATCAGACAGAGGGCTGCTGAGCCTCCTGTCCTCATGAACACATCTGTCCATCAGACAGAGGGCTGCTGCCTCCTGTCATCATGAACACATCTCATCGACAGAGGGCTGCTGAGCCTCCTGTCATCATGAACACATCTGTCCATCAGACAGAGGGCTGCTGAGCCTCCTGTCATCATGAACACATCTGTCCATCAGACAGAGGGCTGCTGAGCCTCCTGTCCTCATGAACACATCTGTCCATCAGACAGAGGGCTGCTGAGCCTCCTGTCCTCATGAACACATCTGTCCATCAGACAGAGGGCTGCTGAGCCTCCTGTCATCATGAACACATCTGTCCATCACAGAGGGCTGCTGGAGCCTCCTGTCCTCATGAACACATCTGTCCATCAGACAGAGGGCTGCTGAGCCTCCTGTCCTCATGAACACATCTGTCCATCAGACAGAGGGCTGCTGAGCCTCCTGTCCTCATGAACACATCTGTCCATCAGACAGAGGGCTGCTGAGCCTCCTGTCCTCATGAACACATCTGTCCATCAGACAGAGGGCTGCTGAGCCTCCTGTCCTCATGAACACATCTGTCCATCAGACAGAGGGCTGCTGAGCCTCCTGTCCTCATGAACACATCTGTCCATCAGACAGAGGGCTGCTGAGCCTCCTGTCATCATGAACACATCTGTCCGTCAGACAGAGGGCTGCTGAGCCTCCTGTCATCATGAACACATCTGTCCGTCAGACAGAGGGCTGCTGAGCCTCCTGTCATCATTAACGGACGTCTCTTTAAAATGACCGCTCAGAGGAAGGAGTTCTCATTTCTCTAACCGCCTGCTGCTTCCCCTCCTCTCTCCTCGGTTCCCCTCCTCTCGAGGAGAGAGGAGTCGATGGAGAGGGGAGTCGAAGAGAGGGGAGTCGAAGAGAGAGGAGTCGAGGAGGGAGGAGTGGAGGAGTCGATGGAGAGGGGAGTCGAAGAGAGGGGAGTCGAAGAGAGAGGAGTCGAGGAGAGGAGTCGAGGAGAGAGGAGTCGAGGAGAGGAGTCGAGGAGAGGAGTCGAGGAGAGAGGGGAACATGAGAGTTGAGAAAGGGCTTCTGACTGTCAGCACCAGAGGTCGCGTTAACCGAATATTTTCCGTCTGTGACGGAATTTTTCCAAGAATGACGGAAAAATCTGAAAGCAGTCCGTCATTTTGACAGATTAGAACACAACTCGGAACAGCGCCAAAATGTCCACCAGCGGCCCACATTATATTACATCCTTAGTGGCCAGGTAGACTGAGGGCGATCTACTGTACTCTACTGTAACTATTATTTAGTAATTCACACCCCTGTGCAGTGGGTGGCGAGTGTGTGCATATTAAGTAGCTATTGTCTAGTCTTGTATTTGACCTCGTTGATTACCTCGTTGTTTAACCGGCTTTAGCAATCGCAAAATGTCACGGCAGCTGAGTGTCCGAAGCTTTTTTAATAAGCCCAGTAATTGTGATGGTGTGATGTGTATGGATGAAGGACAAGCCAGTAAGACTAAAACTGACAACGTTCAGCCTGCAGCAGAGGGACAAGCAAGTGGCAAGGAGTTGAAGCGGGAGTACCGGGTTCAGTGGAAGGAGAGTTTAAGTGGCTGAGGAGGGGAGATGGCAAAAAACATTTTGCCATCTCCCTTGATGCGTTTGACTGAGCACAAGCGGGCACCAGTCCCAGTTTAAATCCATGCGGCCCAGGAGGAAGGTCTGAGTTCAGGCTAGGCTACAGCAGGTCAATTGAGTTGTTCTTGTAAATGTTTTGTTCATATTTTAATTGTAATTGTCTCATTTCAAACAATGGCAATCATTCATATTCGTGTTGACATGAAAAGTGACCGCACGGTCGGTGTCTCTGTCATCTTTTTTTTTTCTCCATGTCCTTAAAAGTTCTGTATGAATCATTAAAAAAAAGGAATGAATGAACATTTGCTGCTTAGTACCCAAACATAAATATTAAATATGTCTCATCATTAAAACATGAAAAATAAAATGACGGGTAATAATGGATTATGACGGAAATGTTACGATCCTGTCCGTCAAAATGACGGACAACGAAAAAGTCTAAAGCAACCACTGGTCAGCACTCTAACAGAAACATCTATAAGCTGAAACTCCAACTCTCAGGTAGAGAGGAGAGAGGAGGCGAGGAGAGGAGGCGAGGAGAGAGGAGACGTTAACCTTCACGTTACTGGAACATTGTGATATAAGAACAGAGCACAAAGCGTCATGCCGCAGCTCACCCTGTTTGACTCCATCTCGATGTTCCACTTGGGTCTCACCACGTAGTCCTTGTTGGAGGGCATGGGCACTCGGGCGCGGGCGCAGAACCCGGGGTCTCCTGGTCTCAGAGCTCTGAGGAGGAGAGGGTATCATATAGCTTTTCCTAATACTTATGCTCAACTAAGAACATGTTTACATCCAACTGCACCTTGTATTCTACTTCATACCGTTACTATATATCATTTCTAGTTTTGTGATGATCAACTGCATTGATAAATACATGTTCAATAACTTACTTATTGACTTGTTTACATTTTGTACTGCCTTGACCGTATTGTATTTGCATCACTGGTGAAAACACATGCAGTCTGCTGGTGTCCACTAGGGGGCGCTGCTGCTTCAATATGCAGTTAGGAAAATCCTTGATAAAAATCTTTGATAAACACCTCTGACGACACGAGACTGATAACGAGACAATAACTCAGAGAAACAACAAAGGCATGATGTAAACAAACACATCACAGCGTGAAACATGAAAAAGAATGAAAATTGATAAATAAAAGTGAATAAAGAGTTGGAAGTGGACACTAATATTCAGACTCAATATTTTTATGGTGTTTTTTTATAGTAAAAAAAATAGTAAAATAGTTTTTTGTACTAAAAACGTAGACAGGTGTGAACAGGTGTGGACAGGTGTGGACAGGTGTGGACAGGTGTGGACAGGTGTGGACAGGTGTGGACAGGTGTGAACAGGTGTGAACAGATGTGAACAGGTGTGAACAGGTGTGAAAGAGGAACTCACTTCTCCTCTCCGGTCAGCTGCTTCTCCAGATCTCTGCGAGGGCGTCTGCCCCCCGAGCTGCAGACACACAGAGCACAGGCTGGTTTCATTCAGGATCAATTAACAGGATCATTAACCAGGTTTGAGGGTTTTAATGCAGCCGTGCTCCCTCTGCAGATCCAGAGCTTCTGATTGGGTTTCTAAATATGATCTGTGATCATCGTACAGCTTATAAACTGTGAATAGGAAGGCTAAATGAAGAAGGACTTCCTCGACGCACTATGATGACGTGTTATTGAAAAGGAAGCAGATAAAACAGGTCGATCGCGGAAGAACACTTCACACTGAGCTCAGGGACACACACACACACACACACACACACACACACACACACACACACACACACACACACACACACACACACACACACACACACACACACACACACACACACACACACACACACACACACACACACACACACACACACACACACACACACACACACACACACACACACACACACACACACACACACACACAGTTCTCCTCACACACACACAGTGTTCTCCTCACACTCACACACACAGTGTTCTCCTCACACACACACAGTTCTCCTCACACACACACACACACACACACAGTGTTCTCCTCACACACACACACACACACCCCTCCATCACTCTGCATGCTATGGTTAGCATCACATTATTAACATCAGCATTCTCCAGCTCTCAGACGTTAGTCAGCTCGACTGCTGAACCTCGTTATCACAAAATATCTCAATCATATCAAGCAAGAAGCAAACCGTAATTTCACACATCACGACAAGCTGTGCATCAAAAGAACAACGGGCCAATGAGACGCAGTGAGCATCCAACCTGATGTACTTCCATATAAGATAGGTTACACACAGCAGTAGTGATGCTTCACGTTAGTATGCAAACGTTATCAAAGCGACTCTCTTAATTGTGTATAAGCTAATAATAATAATATAGTGCAGCCTTTTCTTTATCTGCAGAGACAGCAGCGTTACATGCCGCTTCACAGAAGCACATCGCCCATAAACTACATGTCCCACAATGCATCTAAAATTTGACTTTTTTCTTAGAATGTCTTTTTTTTCAAAATGTTACTTTTAAAAAAAAAAATCATTTGGTGACGTGCGCACTGACTTCTGCTCTCAGACGTAGTTCATCATGAAGTTATTACCCTATCCCATAATAATCCAATGCAGAGGCAATCATGTAATATAATACATTATTTCATATATATTATATATTTATATATGTATATTTATATAGTCTTAAAGTTACAACCGGCCCTTTGAGTGCCACCATAATGCTGATGTGGCTCTTTCCAACCCCACTGCAAACATGCAGAGAATAACTGAACCTGATTGGTGGAGAGAAGACGTCAGGCTCCTCCTCTCTCAACACCTTCTGAGGCTTACTGATGAGGATGAGGAGGAGGAGGAAGAGGAGGATGATGAAGAGGAATGAAATCAGAGAGTAAATCAGGAGGAGGATGAAGAGGCTGCAGGAGGAACTCAACATGTGATGATGGAAAGACGAAGATGAAATCAAACCATGGACAGATTTCTGTGTGAGAGCCAGTCAGAGCTGAGCTACTCTCGGGTTCTGGGGTTCTGGGTCAGAACATTTCACAGCTCATGATGTGAAAACCATTAAAGCAGCTTCTATTGGAAGAACATACTTCTCTTCCTGTCTCTAATTGGCTGAAACACCAAACAGATCATTGCAGCATTACCCATAATCCCCTCTGTTTCAGAGCCCTGTTTCCAAAGTGCTGATTCTCTGCCTGTTACTTTAGATGAAAATAAGGAGCCCCTCCCCACGCCCCTCTGAGAGACATTTGGTTAGAAAGAACTCAATGGTGCTCTAGGAGGAGATTCAGGTGAT
Organism: Dissostichus eleginoides; assembly: GCA_031216635.1. Taxonomy (NCBI): domain Eukaryota; kingdom Metazoa; phylum Chordata; class Actinopteri; order Perciformes; family Nototheniidae; genus Dissostichus; species Dissostichus eleginoides. Next base: position 38,136,467 of record CM062268.1, on the reverse strand, counting down.
AAGGGGGGGGGGGGGGGGGGGTTATCTTGGTTGCTGATTGGCTAATGGTTACACAAGCCAAAACATCGTTATGTCATTCCTCAGATTTGAGGGTTCCTTCCTCTCCAGGTGAAGGACACTGGTTTAGATCATATTTACGTGTGTGTGTGTGTGTGTGTGTGTGTGTGTGTGTGTTACCTGAGTCTCTGTTTCTGAGGCATCTGCTGGTCCAGGTCTCTTTGCTGCCTCTCCTCTCTCGTCATTGCTTTGTAGTTCGATGTGAGGCCGAAGATGGGCCGAGACCACTCATCTGAACAGATCAATACATCAGAATATTCCCAACAACCTTTAACCCTCACCCCTAGATTCCACCGGGAGCGTCTGCGCTGCGTTACGGCTACGCCACGCCACGCTGCGACCTCCTCCTGCTTCATAACCCACCGGGCGCGTTTCAAAACGTTGCGGAAGCGGAGCGTCGTGTGTGCAGGCTCGCAGTTGTTGTTGATTTGGGCATATTTCCTGGACATTTATTTGGGGGATGGGCCTGGGCCGGATGAACGGTCCACTTCCTGCCTGCGCTACGGCTGCGCCGCGCTGCGCCGCGCTGCGCCGCGTCAAAAATAGGATTCATCCTATATTTTAGAAATTCCTTGCGCCGAGGCGCTTCTGGGACGCTTCAAGCCGCGGCGCAGCGGGTCTGGTGGAATAGCACCCATTGACTAGAGTGGCCGGGATCGCTAAAAACGCCGCGGCGTGGCGTGGCGTAGCCGTAACGCAGCGCAGACGCTCCCGGTGGAATCTAGGGGTCACTCATCTGAACAGATCAATACATCAGAATATGACCAACAACCTTTAACCCTCACTCATCTGATCAGATCAATACATCAGAATATGACCAACAACCTTTAACCCTAACTGTATTCGTACCGAAATATTCGGTATGGGCCCTTCGGGTCGGTACACATGTGTCGCAGCGTTCAGTGTAATTTGCTCCCATTGGGTTCAACGCGTCATAGAGCGACCAAGTCATTTCATTGGACGAGAGGCATACTATGAGAGCTGGTCACAGGGATGCGTTCAAATTTAGTCAGTAATTTGAGGAACTGGCGAACGCAGATAAATTTGAGCTTGAAAATCCTCCAGCATCATTGAAGTCTCCGGTTTGGGAACATTTTGGTTTCGCAGTTACGTACAAGGATGACGGACAAAGACAGGTGGACCGAACCAAAGCTGTTTGTCGGCATTGTTCGACTAACATTGGTTACGCGGCTGGCAATACTTCAAACTGGCACACTCGTTTGAAAAGGCATCACCCGAACGTGAATATCACCGGTACCAAAAGAAAAATGACTGAAGTGCAAACCCAACTCCCACTAGCGTTTAAGCCTCCACCACTCAGACCGAGCCAAAGCTATTACAAAGGCCAAATGTCCTTATGTTTCATCTTTCTTAAAGAAACATGAAAATACAATGAGAAGCCTAAAGTCAAACTAGTACAGGACAGTTCAAGTACAGATGATTTCAGTTCATCGAAATGCTGCACCTTAAGGTTTATTTTATTATATTTTGTATTTATTTGAGTGATTATTCAGTTTAATAATAATTTTAAAAAAAATAGTTTATGTTTTGTGATCATTTTTTCTGCTGTACCGAAAACGTACCGAACCGTGACCTAAAAACCGAGGTACGTACCGAACCGAAATGTTTGTGAACCGTTACACCCTATCTTCTAGGTAATCATACATCCTGTCATGCACTCAGCTACAGTTGGGATACCTTTGTTATCATGTTACTCTGATACTGGAACAGGACACTCGGGATCTTCCCAACACTAACCCTGATGATTTCTTACTTACTGATGAGTTTGAGGGCGAGGTCTTTGTTGGCTCTGGACTCTTTGGGGTGTTTGTAGAGGAACATGACGGAGCGCCCGATGCCGCTGTGCTTCAGAGTCTCCTGACTCACACTGGGCAGCTGCAAACACACAGGAAACACTTAGTGAGCGAGGAGCATAGCGAGGGAGCATCCTTAACGAGAGGAAACGTCACAGGAAACACTTAGTGAGAGAGGAGCATAACGAGGGAGCATCCTAACGGGGGAGCATCCTAACGAGGGAGCATCCTTAACGAGAGGAAACGTGACAGGAAACACTTAGTGAGAGAGGAGCATAACGGGGGAGCATCCTAACGAGGGAGCATCCTTAACGAGAGGAAACGTCACAGGAAACACTTAGTGAGAGGGCATAACGGGGAGCATCCTAACGAGGGAGCATCCTTAACGAGAGAAACGTCACAGGAAACACTTAGTGAGAGAGGAGCATAACGAGGGAGCATCCTAACGAGGGAGCAGCCTAACGAGGGAGCATCCTTAACGAGAGGAAACGTCACAGGAAACACTTAGTGAGAGAGGAGCATAACGAGGGAGCATCCTAACGAGGGAGCATCCTAACGAGGGAGCATCCTTAACGAGAGGAAACGTCACAGGAAACACTTAGTGAGAGAGGAGCATAGCGAGGGAGCATCCTAACGAAGGAGCATCCTAACGAGGGAGCATCCTAACGAGGGGAGAGGAGATTATGTCGTCACATCATTCTTATATCAATTTATTACATGGCTTAGTTGAATACTGGATTCTGATTGGTCAATTCAGAACACGTGACACGTTGTTAATCCAGAACAGACGGACTTATTGACCGTTGTTAAGGACGCTCACATCTGCAGAAAGAAGTCCGGTCGATTGAACTGGATACGGTTTGGCTGCTTTTCAAACTGACAAGACAAGAGCGACAAGAAAACAGCGGAGAAGTAACGGGGCAGAAAGCCTCCTTTTTACGCAGCGGTCCAGACACAGACATCAGAACATATTCAGTGTGCAGTTCCTTTGGCATCAGGGCAGGGGTCTCTAGATGCTTCCCAAGGTCTGACATCATGGATTGAGCTACTTTTAAAGCAAGCAACGATGTTTTCAAATCTGTAATCAAAAAGGTCCTCAAAAACGCTATCGAAGCAGTTCCTGCCGCGTTGCTACGTTAGTTCAAACGGTAACAACAGACTATTTTCTTAGCGGATGCATGTCATTTTAAATCAATAATACTATTTTTTAAATCAATAAAAACATTTGATTTACATCGTTATGTATCGATGTAAATAACGATTGACATGGATCAAGATGCTGATCTGCCTGTCGGGTGTTCTTTTCCCCAGAATGACCGCCTCGCTGCACATCATCCCTTACATCAAATCTTCCTCCCTTAACCCTCTGAGGTCGACGCTGAGGCCCTCTATGGCACAGCCAACCTTCTGGACATGAAAGCGCCGTGACTATTTTTGTAAATATTGAAGATACATATTGATTTTGGTGCTTTGAAATATTTTCTGTCTTCCCAATAGTCACCAAGACTTGAAATAACACTTTTCACTGCGAGTTGTGAATACATTACTGTGTGATAACATTTTCGTCTTGCTTTTCTTTTGTACTTATGGTCTCATAACTATTTGTACATCCATGTGACGTCCCTGCAGCCTACATATGCTGATAGCTTAGCTTGCATCTGCCATGTCATTACTGAGCTTGTAATCAGTAATAAAGTCACTGATCATCTAGTTTAAACCCAGATGGAGTCCTCCTGCAGGATGCGCAGCAGCTCTCCTCGGATCCTCAGAGCAGGGAGAGATTTATCTGGAAGAGGACTGATCCACTCTTTGATGGCCGACATCACGCCGCTGTCGATGAACGTCTCCTTCAAGTCCTGTCTGAGGGAAACAAAGCATGGTCAACACCACTCGATTCAGGAGGTAAAGTGAGTGCTGCTGTGTCGTTATACTGAAACAAACAGATTACTCATTGTGTTGTAGGATTTATAAAGTAAGTCTTCTATGTTTTTAAACCTATTTTTACAAATGTGTATACAGATGAATACACACACACAGATAGGGGGTTACATCACATCTTCCCCACTTCATTGCAGGAGATGAATGTAACATTTGAAAGGGTTTCATGAGCTCTTACTTCCTCAGGTGCAGGATCACGTGCGGCAGCAGCGTGAGTTTCTTTAACGCCGGTTTCTTCAGAGCGTTCAGAGTGCGGTCCTCCTGTCAGAGAGAAACACAGTCAGTATCACGGGAGGCTCTTATTGTGGCGGGGAGGGGCTTTTATTGTGGCGGGAGGGGCTTTTATTGCGGAGGGGAGGGGCTTTTATTGTGGAGGGGAGGCTCTTATTGTGGCGAGGAGGCTCTTATTGTGGCTCTGACGCTCTTATTGTGGCGGGGAGGCTCTTATTGTGGCTCTGACGCTCTTATTGTGGCGGGGAGGCTCTTATTGTGGCAGGGAGGCTCTTATTGTGGCGGGAGGCTCTTATTGTGGCGGGGAGGCTTTAATTGAGGGTCTTATTGTGGCGGGGAGGCTTTAACTTAGGCTCTTATTGTGGCGGGTACCTCGGCGGCCTCGTTCATCTTGCTGATCATGGCGCTGACCACGTCGTCGGCGTCGCTGATGAACGTTCCTCCGTCACGGTTTCTGCGCTTCCTGCTGTTCATCGCCTTCCTCTTCGCCAGCATGACGTCGAAGTCTGACATCATGCTCATGCTGCAAACACAACACACAACACTCTGAATGCTTTTACTTTGAAGTGCAAGGGAGTCTCCTGCTCTTTGTTTTTCTAGCCACTTGATGTCTGAAGTGTTTCCCCGTCTACTATCTTCTTATTGTAAACTGCTGCAAATACATACAGCTTCCACTACACTACATAATACATACAGCTTCCACTACACTACATACAGCTTCCACTACACTACATACAGCTTCTACTACACTACATACAGCTTCCACTACACTACATACAGCTTCCACTACACTACATAATACATACAGCTTCCACTACATACAGCTTCCACTACACTACATACAGCTTCCACTACACTACATACAGCTTCCACTACACTACATACAGCTTCCACTACACTACATACAGCTTCCACTACACTACATACAGCTTCCACTACACTACATAATACATACAGCTTCCACTACATAATACATACAGCTTCCACTACACAATACATACAGCTTCCACTACACAATACATACAGCTTCCACTACACAATACATACAGCTTCCACTACACTACATAATACATACAGCTTCCACTACATAATACATACAGCTTCCACTACACTACATAATACATACAGCTTCCACTACACAATACATACAGCTTCCACTACACAATACATACAGCTTCCACTACATACAGCTTCCACTACACTAAACAATACATACAGCTTCCACTACATAATACATACAGCTTCCACTACACAATACATACAGCTTCCACTACACAATACATACAGCTTCCACTACATACAGCTTCCACTACACTAAACAATACATACAGCTTCCACTACATAATACATACAGCTTCCACTACACAATACATACAGCTTCCACTACACAATACATACAGCTTCCACTACATACAGCTTCCACTACTACATATAATACAGCTTCCACTACACTACATACAGCTTCCACTACATACAGCTTCCACTACACTACATACAGCTTCCACTACACTACATACAGCTTCCACTACATACAGCTTCCACTACACTACATACAGCTTCCACTACATACAGCTTCCACTACACTACATACAGCTTCCACTACACTACATACAGCTTCCACTACACTACATACAGCTTCCACTACACAATACATACAGCTTCCACTACATACAGCTTCCACTACATAATACATACAGCTTCCACTACATAATACATACAGCTTCCACTACACTACATACAGCTTCCACTACATACAGCTTCCACTACATACAGCTTCCACTACACTACATACAGCTTCCACTACATACAGCTTCCACTACATACAGCTTCCACTACATAATACATACAGCTTCCACTACACAATACATACAGCTTCCACTACACAATACATACAGCTTCCACTACACAATACATACAGCTTCCACTACACAATACATACAGCTTCCACTACATACAGCTTCCACTACACTAAACAATACATACAGCTTCCACTACATAATACATACAGCTTCCACTACACAATACATACAGCTTCCACTACACAATACATACAGCTTCCACTACATACAGCTTCCACTACACTACATAATACATACAGCTTCCACTACACTACATACAGCTTCCACTACATACAGCTTCCACTACACTACATACAGCTTCCACTACACTACATACAGCTTCCACTACACTACATACAGCTTCCACTACACAATACATACAGCTTCCACTACATACAGCTTCCACTACATAATACATACAGCTTCCACTACATAATACATACAGCTTCCACTACACTACATACAGCTTCCACTACATAATACATACAGCTTCCACTACACTACATACAGCTTCCACTACATACAGCTTCCACTACATACAGCTTCCACTACACTACATACAGCTTCCACTACATACAGCTTCCACTACATACAGCTTCCACTACACTACATACAGCTTCCACTACATAATACATACAGCTTCCACTACATACAGCTTCCACTACATAATACATACAGCTTCCACTACACTACATACAGCTTCCACTACACTACATACAGCTTCCACTACACTACATACAGCTTCCACTACATACAGCTTCCACTACATACAGCTTCCACTACATACAGCTTCCACTACATACAGCTTCCACTACACTACATACAGCTTCCACTACATACAGCTTCCACTACATACAGCTTCCACTACATACAGCTTCCACTACATACAGCTTCCACTACATACAGCTTCCACTACATAATACATCATTTCTAGATTTTGTATGTGTAATTAAAAGGCCCCCTGCTGTGTGTGATAAATGAAGGCGTCCTCACTCCTGCCCGCTGCGGTCCACCCCCTCGTCAGAGTCCGAGTCCTCCTGCTGCTGCTCCTCCTGCGCCTCCTTCTTCTCCTCCAGATCCTCCTGGTTGAACCCCTGCAGGACGACACAGGTTGTTATTACACTTCATAAAGTCTGCAGCGCGTCTGAGCTTCAGTTTGAGTCTGAACTCACGGTGAACTCCTCCTCCTCTTCGTCCCCGGACTCTCCGAAGATGTCAGCGATCATCTTCCTGAAACAAACAGAAGGTTCACTTTGGGCTAGAATCCAGAGAATCACCAATTCTGTGTATCATCTTTACATTCATGCTGTTTTTACTTCCTCCTCCTCCTCCTCCTCCTCCTATAATACTCACTCCTCCTCCTCGCCCTCTCCTGATTCGCTGTCGCTCCCGAACAGAGCCTTCTCGTCCTTCTTCTCCTCTGTGACCTTTGACCCCTCCTCTTCATCACTGCTGTCTGAGCCCAGCTCCCTCAGTTTGGCTAACGTGTCGTCATGGCCGTCTCTGTCCGAGTTCTCCTCGTCAGACATCGCCCGACTCCTCTTCACTGTGAGCAGAGGGAGAAGAGGACATCATCACAGGAGGCTATGACATCATCACAGGAGGCTATGACATCATCACAGGAGGCTATGACATCATCACAGGAGGCCCAGTATGGCGGCAGTATTGGATCAGAAATATCAGGTGTTTAGTTTGATTACGACAACTTAAAAACACCTGCCCCTCATTCAGGTTCAGCTGATTTCTATCCCATCATTCACCGTGAGGTCAGGGCTGATTCACATCCACACATCTACCAGAGACTGAGAGGGACTAAGGAGAGGCTCTCTAATAATAATAATAGATTACATTTGTATAGCACCTTTCAAGGGACCCAAGGCCTCTTTACATGGTGAACAAACAAACGGGGCAAATAATACTATGATCTCTGATTGGTGGTTTCTCCCCTGATGAAGATGGGCTAGAGATCTTCCTCACCTGGTTTGTTGGTCTTCTCCTCGTCTTCCTCCTCGCTGTCTGACAGGATGGCCTTCTTCCTCTTCACTGCAGAAACACACAAACACAGGTCAATAAACCCTGAAGGTACCAGGTGAGCTCAGAGGAGAGCACCAGGTGAGCTCAGAGGAAAGCACCAGGTGAGCTCAGAGGAGATCACCAGGTGAGCTCAGAGGAGAGCACCAGGTGAGCTCAGAGGAAAGCACCAGGTGAGCTCAGAGGAGATCACCAGGTGAGCTCAGAGGAGCACCAGGTGAGCTCAGAGGAGAGCACCAGGTGAGCTCAGAGGAGAGCACCAGGTGAGCTCAGAGGAGATCACCAGGTGAGCTCAGAGGAGATCACCAGGTGAGCTCAGAGGAGATCACCAGGTGAGCTCAGAGGAGAGCACCAGGTGAGCTCAGAGGAGAGCACCAGGTGAGCTCAGAGGAGAGCACCAGGTGAGCTCAGAGGAGAGCACCAGGTGAGCTCAGAGGAGAGCACCAGGTGAGCTCAGAGGAGAGCACCAGGTGAGCTCAGAGGAGAGCACCTGAGGCCTGTACGACGAAGCCGGTTCAACCTAACCTGGGTATGTTTGAGTTAGCCGGTTGGCCTAATCCAAAACAAACGCGCTCTCGCTAAACGGTCCTACGACGCGGGTTATCAATTGGATCGCTCAAGCAAGCTTTGCCCCATCTAGTTAGGTGCGCGTGCTACGAGATGTTTTCCTACGTTTCTCATGAAAAACGATGTCTCAGGAATGTAGGGTTTGGGAGTTATGGCAGGTTTAAAAGAAAATATGAAGGCAAAATGAAATCTGGCCTCCACTCTAGCTGTGACATCACGCACTCTGAAATCTGAAGAAGGCCTCTGTACCAAGGTCTGAACAATGTTTGATATCTCTAAAAGTATGAATCAGATTTAAAAGTTGTGTTGCACGAATAATGTCAGAAAGATGTGTAACATTTTAAAGTTGGAATGAGGTTTCTGAGTGAAAGTATGAAGGAGCAGTCGCATGAAGATTGTTCAAGTCTGAAGAGTTCTCCATTGACTTCCATGTTAAAAATGGGATGTATTATGGGATGTAACTCTGGAATTATGAAAGTTATGAATAAGAAAAGTAATAGCCATTGATTCCCGACCGAGCTGAACGTTTTGATGTTTGAACGGAGTTTCTGCGATGTGGAATGTGGGAGAAGAAGAGGTGCGGAATAACCCGGCGGAATAATAAAGACTTTCGTGCGGAGCAGAACAGATAGCTTTACCACTAAATAACTCAACTTTTTAATCAGCTTTTGAACTATTATTTATTTACTTCCTGTTAAGGTTTTCTTTGTAATCACAAAGCTTCTCTGTTACCTGGAAGGGGATATCGTTTTGTTTTTATTCGTGTTCTGTTTGTGAAGCACTTCAACACTTCTCTCTAAATAAAGTTTGGTTTGAATAACAGATATCTTCCTCAGTGTTACCTGGCTTCTCGTCTTCACTGTCGTCCTTCTGCTGCTCTCCATCACTTCCTGCTGCTGGAGCCTTCTTCTGTTTGCCCTCCTCTTCCTCCTCCTCACTATCAGACTGCATGACAGCCTTCCACTTCCCTCCTCCTCCCTCCTCCTGCTGTTTCTCCCCCTTCCCCCCCCCCTCCCCCTCCTCCTCAGAGTCTATCTGTGCTGCCTTGCGTTTTGCAGGCTTCTCTGTTTCAGAGTCACTGTGGTGTTTGTCGTTCTCCGAGTCGCTGTCTGCTTTCTTCCTCTCCTCCTCCTTCTTCTTCTTCCCCTCCTCTTCCTCCTCCATGTCTGAGCTGCTCGCCCTGCGTTTGGCGGCAGGCGACGCCCCGCCCTCCTCGTTATCTGACGTGTGTTTGACGGGCGACTCGTCCTCTGAGCCGCTCATCCTGCGTTTCACCGGAGGAGAGGATTCGTTGTCGCTGTCGGCGGGTCGAGGACGAGCCTCTTCATCGCTGCCGCCTCTTCCTCTTCGCTGCTCCTCTTCATCATCACTGCCGCCTCCTTTTCGCTGCTCCTCTTCATCATCACTGCCTCCTCCTTCCATGGGTTTCGGGGCGTCTCCATCGTTACTGCCATCGTCCTGTCGAGACAAACAGTCCTGGCTCAGAGTCACAGAAACATCTGGAAGCATTTTAAAGCTCACCTATTGTGCTAGATTTGAAGGGGCATGTCTGCACCACGACACCGAGTCAAACTCCTCGTACGTGTCGACCCACCTGGTTCTGAACCTGCTGAACCAGACCCGCGATGAAATAGAGTTTGACCTTTATCACCAGGTGGGTCGACACGTACGAGGAGTTTGACTTGGTGTCGTGGTGCAGACATACAAGTCAAACAAACATTAAAATCACAGATAGAAGTATTTTAAGAAAACTATAATAAAATTAAAAAATATAGTCAAAAATAGCAGTATTTACATTGAAATAGAATGGAATAAAGTGTGCCATATAACTGGACAGAACTTTATTAAAACTCATCTCTCATGCAATAATAACTGGGAATAATCGACTCTAAGTTCCTCCAAACTGCCCGTTTCTCACACTTCCTGCAGTTATTTGCAATTTCAAATATGTACAGATAAGTCCTCACTCACACTAAAAGAGTGGATCACATCAGTCCAGTTCTGAAGTCTTTACACTGGCTTCCAAAGAATTGATTTTAAAGCACTGAATGGTTTAGGACCAAATCATTTTAACGATCTCCTGCAGAAGTATGAGCCGTCCAGGAGTCTCAGGTCTTCTGGGACGGGTCTGTTCCAAGAGTCAGAGCTAAACATGGAGAAGCAGCGTTTATGCCCCGACCATCTGGAACAAGCTCCCTGGATCCTGCAGGTCCGCTGCTAATCTTAATACTTTTAAATCCAGATTAAAAACGTATCTTTTGACGCTGCATTTGAGTGAGCTGTTCATATCTAAACTGCAGTATGGCTTTTATTCATGTGTTTTATACCTGTTGTGTTTATTTTATTATCTTGCCTGTTTTGAAATGCCATTCTATAATGTGTTTTCTGTATTTATTCTTACATGCATTTTATTTTGTAAAGCACTTTGAATTGCCGTGTGCTGAGAGGTGCTGTATAAATACACTTGCCTTGCCTACAGTAGAAAAACAGATATTGTCAACAGTGTGTGCATTGATGTAATGCATGGGAGTGATTGGTAACGGACAGCACTAAAGGAACCACAGAGGATGATTGTAATGTATCAGGCAGTGTGTGGAGCTCTGACCTCAGACTGATGGCCGCCGTCTGACCCCGGGAGTTCATCCTGAACCGGAGTGCCGCCTCCATCGTCTGCAACAAAACAAAATCACACAACCGGTCAGACACACGTCAGCGTCTGTACGTCATTAGGGTTTACTGTTACACACCTGCAGAAAAATAATGTTTTTGTGGTGGAATAACAGCAAGACGTGTGAAATAACTATTTTATAACAGAAGCATGTTTCTATTTGAGTGGCGTTTGAGTGTGAGACCATAGAGACAAGAGAGAAAACATATTTGTAATAATAACCTCAAACTGAGTTTACAAAGTGCCAAAGACAAAGCTGCACCGCACACTCAAATATTCTTAAATGTCCAAAAGGCATAACACATTTTGGTAAAAATAGGATCTATTCTACTATTAACTGAAACCAAGTATTACTTTCTTTGCCCAGAACTATAACTACTATGAAACTATACCAGGCTTCATGTGTGTAACCGTCGCTCATCAGGGTGACCTTACTTCTTATGTTCTGTTCAACAAGGAGACATGTATTACATTAAACCTACTTCATGGCCTTTATATGAAACTCCAACAGATCAGTACCTCAGATGTGTACTGAAGGAAAGAGTACATCTACTCAGTTATTACACCACTGAACCTGCACAGCAGCCGTTATGAGACACAGACAGTATCATCATCCCCTTTAGTCACAATATGACCGAGAGTAAGAGCTAGACCACCTCCTGTGAATCATGTTCAACCTGAAGCTTCTCCTGTGAATCATGTTCAACCTGAAGCTTCTCCTGTGAATCATGTTCAACCTGAAGCTTCTCCTGTGAATCATGTTCAACCTGAAGCTTCTCCTGTGAATCATGTTCAACCTGAAGCTTCTCCTGTGAATCATGTTCAACCTGAAGCTTCTCCTGTGAATCATGTTCACCTGAAGCTTCTCCTGTGAATCATGTTCAGCCTGAAGCTTCTCCTGTGAATCATGTTCAACCTGAAGCTTCTCCTGTGAATCATGTTCAACCTGAAGCTTCTCCTGTGAATCATGTTCAGCCTGAAGCTTCACCTGTGAATCATGTTCAACCTGAAGCTTCACCTGTGAATCACATCTGTCATTAATATAGTATCTTATGTTCTGTGCTACTGCTGTATAAATCTATATTTCTGTTGCTTTTATCTAGAATATGTTATATTGTGTATTCGTATTATGTTTATACTGTACTCCTCCTTTTAAATATATGAATGCCTGAACACAGTGCGGCTGTAACAACATCATTTCCCAATGAGGGATCAATAAAGTACCCATCTACCTACCTACACACATATATATATATATATATATGTGTACCTACCTACCTATCTACATGTACCATAGTTAGCTGGTTAGCTTCACCTACGACCAACTGCAATGGATACAACGGATTCAAGTGGGACTGGATCCCTTGTTTAGTAACCGTTATGAGATACAGACAGTCTTCTCCATGAATCACCTTGAAGTCACAATATGACAGAGAATAAGAGCTAAACAGCCTCCTGTGGGTCATGTGTAGCACCTGGAGTCACTGGAACTACCTACTATATACTTGAAAGTGTACTTGTGTAAATTGTAATATTAATGTATTTTAAATACTATGTGAATGCCTGTTTATATGATAGTGTTCTATGTTCTTCGTCCCTATCTATACTCTGCTGTAAAAACGTTAGTTTCCCCTTTTTGGGACGAATAAAGGAATTCTGATTCTGAAGCTTCACCTGCAATGGATACACTTAGCATGTTAGCACAGTTAGCTTCATCTACGGCCCACTGCAAAGAGTGGATGTAGCATAGTTAGCTTGTTAGTTTCATCAACGACCCACTGCAATTGATACATGTAGCATAGTTAGCTTGTTAGCTTGATCTACGAACCACTACAATGAGTGGATGTTAGCCTGTTAGCATAGTTAGCTCCATCTAAGAACCACTACAACGAGTGGATGTAGCATAGTTAGCTTGTTAGCATAGTTAGCTCCATCTACGACCCACTACAATGAGTGTATGTAGCATAGTTAGCTTCTTAGCATGTTGTGAAACAAAGCAGAGCAACAGTCTATTTTTACCAGAGTTTCTCCCGGACACAAAGTCTTCCTCTTCTCCGTCCATTTCCCTGAAGAACAAAGGCTCGGGTTCAGATCCGAACAGCTGACGGCTCTGTGTTTGTTTTAACTTTAATACAAAAGCGGGAGAAATTATACGTTTTTTTTTAGAAACTACAAGCTAACTGAGAGCCAAAATGGTGGTGTGGCTAATGAGATATGCGCATGCGCCAACCTGCGGCCATCTAACAATGACGTAGTAGGATGTTTTTTTCAAAATAAGATATGATTAGAAACGTTATTGATCCCCAGCTTTCCCCTGGCAGCTCAGGTTCCCCAGCAATACATGAACATAAAGTACATTTAAAAACAAAAACACATCTATATAACGTTTTCACTGGTTGCAAAAAACCCACGTTAAATAATAGAAAACATCAACCTTGAAGTGGGGTTAGCATTTAGCCATCGCTGCCTTCATCAATGACCTCTTCAGTTTGTAGGGCTTGGTTTGCTGTAACAGTTCAAAGCAAAGGAGGTGGAGGATCTATGTGCGGTCAGGTGGGAATCAGAGAATGTCCCTTCCCTTCAGGCTAGTTTCATCTCACATGGGTTTCTTTCTATCGCCTTCTTCCTACCATCGCACAGACTCATGATCATCTGGTCTTCTTGTCTTTATTAGGATCTCCATTAGCACAGACTCATGATCATCTGGTCTTCTTGTCTTTATTAGGATCCCCATTAGCACAGACTCATGATCATCTGGTCTTCTTGTCTTTATTAGGATCCCCATTAGCACAGACTCATGATCATCTGGTCTTCTTGTCTTTATTAGGATCCCCATTAGCACTAGCATGAGCATCTGGTATGCAAGAATATGGAGTTTAAGAAGAACACTGAGTGACGTCAGAGTTGAGAACAGGACATTATCAGCAGGATCAAATTGGGTCACTCCGGATTAAAGTCATCACTGCATCTGCATGGAAAACATCCAACTGGCAGCTGTGATGGTTGCCATTGCCAACAATCAGAGACAATACATCATGTATTCTTTAGCTGCCCGGAATATACCAGACAAAGACTCATTCTGCAAACTACAATGGAACAACATAACCCAAGGACATGGATCTCAAGTCAATATTCGCAAGAAACACGGGAAATGAAGTAAACAAACTGATCTTCAAGTTTCTCAAAAACACTCTACTGAGGACAAAGATATCAGTTGAAGATTCAACAAGTCAACAGTAGGTGGCGACAATGCTCCAAGTGGTTGCGACTCGCCATCAAACCGAAGAAGAAGAAGAAGACGTCAGAGTCGCGCGACACAGTCCCCACAACAACACACGTGTATCGAGATGGCGGACTCGAGTCGGCTGTGTTCGGTGTTCCTGGGCTCAGAGACCGGCATCCTGAAGGGGGTCAGTCTGTCCCGGAAACAGGCCTTTAACTTCTGCAACACGCAACACCTGTCCCGGGACCAGGAGGTGCGCGTGCTGGTGTGGGGGGACCGCGCGGAGACGGACCTGCTGCTGGGGGCGCGCGACGGATCCGTCAAGACCTTCAGCCTAGAGAAGGGGTCTTTCACCGAGACCCGGAGCTGTGGAGACCCGCAAGAGGGAGGCTTTACTGGGCTGGAGGTCCTGGAGGAGGGGGGGCTGGTGACCTGCCAGGAGACCGGGACCATCAGGGTGAGTAGAGAGAGACCTGTAGACCTGTAGAGAGAGAGACCTGTAGACCTGTAGAGAGAGAGAGAGAGAGAGAGAGAGACATGTAGAGAGAGAGATAGAGAGAGAGAGAGACCTGTAGACCTGTAGACCTGTAGACCTGTAGAGAGAGACCTGTAGTGTTGCCCCCCCACGAGTTAATGTCACTGGACACCTCATCAGGAACACCTTGATAGTTCCATTGATGCAGTTGTGTTTTTAAATCTCACAAAGTGTCCTCCTGGTTCTGATGAATCAGGACTGGAGGGGGGAGTACTCAATATCAACATGTGTACTGAAGTAATATACTTAGTTACTACACCTGTGTAACATGTGATGCTGTTCCAGGTGTTCCAGGTGTTTACATGTGATGGTGTTCCAGGTGTTCCAGGTGTTTACATGTGATGGTGTTCCAGGTGTTCCAGGTGTTTACATGTGATTCTGTTCCAGGTGTTCACATGTGACGGTGTTCCAGGTGTTCCAGGTGTTTACATGTGACGGTGTTCCAGGTGTTTACATGTGATGCTGTTCCAGGTGTTTACATGTGATGCTGTTCCAGGTGTTCCAGGTGTTTACATGTGATGCTGTTCCAGGTGTTCCAGGTGTTTACATGTGATGGTGTTCCAGGTGTTTACATGTGATGGTGTTCCAGGTGTTTACATGTGATGCTGTTCCAGGTGTTTACATGTGGTGCTGTTCCAGGTGTTCCAGGTGTTTACATGATGTTTACCTGTTTACCTGTCTCCAGGTGTGGCGTGAGTCCAGCAGTGACCCGGTAGCAGAGGTGATAACGGGGAAGAACGTGTCTCGGATGCGTCAGAACCCGGCTCAGAGAAACAAAATGGCCACCGGGGGGAAGGAGAACGGGCTGAAGATCTGGGACCTGGAGAACCCAAAGAACCCCCCCGTGTTCTCCGCTAAGAACCTGAAGGACGACTGGCTGGACCTGAAGAGGGCTCAGTGGGTCCGGGACATAGCCTTCATCCCCCAGTCTGAGAAGGTGGTCACCTGCACGGGCTACCATCAGGTGGGTCACTGCTACACTCAGACACTAGTGTGTGATGGTTCCTGATGAGAGAGACCCTGAACACACCCTGAACACACCGTGAACACACCGTGAACACACCGTGAACACACCCTGAACACACCCTGAACACACCCTGAACACACCGTGAACACACCGTGAACACACCGTGAACACACCGTGAACACACCGTGAACACACCGTGAACACACCGTGAACACACCGTGAACACACCCTGAACACACCGTGAACATACCCTGAACACACCGTGAACACACCGTGAACACACCGTGAACACACCGTGAACACACCCTGAACACACCGTGAACACACCGTGAACACACCGTGAACACACCCTGAACACACCGTGAACACACCCTGAACACACCGTGAACACACCGTGAACACACCGTGAACATACTGTCAGGCTAGCTAGTATTTATTGGGTTGTTATATTCAGATATGAATAATAGAAACTAGAACTAAATGTTCTGTGTGTGTCCTCGCACACACACACACACACACACACACACACCACACACACACACACACACACACTGTATTGTATGAGAGGTTCCAGGTTGTTGTGTTTAATATTCAGGAGAATTTTTGTCCTCTCAGATGTTGATAAGAATTCAAACCTTGAGAAATATCCCTCTGAGGTTCATTTAGAACAGATAAAAAATGTCCGAAATATTTTAATCGACTGACAGCCCTAATTAATATATATTCAATAACACTTTATCTCCCCCCCAGGTCCATATCCACGACCCCTCCTCCCCCCAGCGCCGCCCCGTGATGGAGATGGAGTTCGGGGATCACCCTCTGACGGCCCTCTCCCTGCCGACGGGGGGCACCTCTGTGGTGGTGGGCAACACCCGGGGCGAGGTGGCCGTGCTGGACCTGAGGAAGGGCCTGGTGAGGGGGGTCCTGAAGGGTCTGTGTGGGGGTGTGAGGGCCCTGCAGTGCCACCCCTCCTTCCCCATCGTGGCCTCCTGCGGTCTGGACCGGTTCCTCCGGATCCACAGCCTGGAGGACAGGAAGCTCCAGCACAAGGTCTACCTGAAGTCCCGCCTGAACTGCCTGCTGCTCGCAAGCCAGCGGGAGGAGTGGGGGGGCGGGGCAGGGGCGGGGGGCGAGGAGGTGAAGAAGGAGGAAGAGGAGGAGGAGGAGGAGGATGAGGTGTGGGAGAACATGGAGAGGGTGGAGGAGCAGGGGAAGAGGAAGAGTACAACAGAAGAGGAGGAAGAGGAGGAGACGCTGAAGAAGAAGAAAAGCAAGAAAGGAGAGGATTGAGGCGTTTGAGGCCCGGTCACAGTGTGGGACATTTGAACGCTGCGAGGCTGAAGCTGAGATGTATTTTGTGATATTTTGTCTGAGAGCTTTATTAAAATAACAGCTTGTACTCACGACTGCTCTTACGTTATTATCTCAATCAGACGAGCCTCACCTGAAGCTCATTGGCTCAGACGGGGCTCACCTGAAGCTCATTGGCTCAGACGGGGCGAAGGATCTGTGGATGTGGATCCACCCTTCTGACCAGTCAGGTAGAAACTATAACTATATATCTAGAGCAGTGGTTCTCAGCTGGTCCGGCCTCGGGACCCACTGTTTCCTTTGTCAATAAATCGCAACCCGAAATTTTGAACCACTCAAATCTAGCTTGCTGCTCCTCACAGAGAGAAGAGCAAAGAGGAGAGTCTGTGTGACTCACTTTGTGGGTAAGGGGAGATAGCCCCCATTGCTCTGTGACCTGTCAATCATCAGACCGGGGGTCAGATTTCATCATGTGTTCATTTCTATCTGAAGTTGTACCCATGGATGTATAAAGAATAGTTCTACCGCTAAGTCATTCTCCGTGGGGACTTCCGGCAACAATCTTGATTCTGATTGGCCAGAAGACTCGAGAAAACATCAGCAAAGATGTTTTATTGAGAAGATGATCACTACGTGACAGAAGTTTCCGGTACTTCCAGTCCAACGCAGACTGCATGCACAGCGCTAGAACATCGGGCCTTCAAAATAAAAGTTTGACTTTTTTCTTCGCTCACACATCTGAGACCCACTCGACCCACCAGGAGAACCACGGATCTAAAGCATACAGATATAAAATAAAAGGCCTATCATGTTCATAGTGGGGTTCATTACGCGATATTACTTTCATTTAAAATCAACGCATTCATTCAACAACCTTTAATTTAGATAAATGTATAAATATCACTGCCAGTTGATAACAAACAGAACATAGAAACTGAACAGGAACTCTTTAAACAGGAACTCTTTAAACGGGAACTCTTTAAACTGTGAACAGGAACTCTTTAAATGGGAACTCTTTAAACTGTGAACAGGAACTCTTTAAACTGTGAACAGGAACTCTTTAAACAGGAACTCTTTAAACTGTGAACAGGAACTCTTTAAACAGGAACTCTTTAAACTCGTCACACCACAGGTTTTATTTGTATTTCTTTATTGTGATTAACTCTGATCACATGGTTCACACATGTTGTGACTCTCGTCCAATCACACGCCTCCTCGCTCCAGCTCTGTTAGAAAAATAAAGACTACAGTTCCCATGAGCCTCAGCGTCTGCCTGGAGCTGGAAGACATTCTGCGCTTCAGTTATATAATATATATATATATATATAATATATAATATGATATACAGGTTAAAGGGCTGTACCGAATGTTAACCACTTATTTTCAATAAAGCTTTAAATGTCTGTCTGTCTCTCTGTCTGTGTCTGTCTCTCTCTGTCTGTCTGTCGCTCTCTGTCTGTCTGTCTGTCCGTCTCTCTGTCTGTCTGTCTGTCCGTCTCTCTGTCTGTCTCTCTGTCTGTGTCTGTCTCTGTCTGTCGCTCTCTGTCTGTCTGTCTGTCCGTCTCTCTGTCTGTCTCTGTCTTTCTGTCTCTCTGTCTGTCTGTCTCTCTCTCTGTCTTTCTGTCTGTCTGTCTGTCCGTCTCTCTGTCTCTGTCTTTCTGTCTCTCTGTCTGTCTGTCTCTCTCTCTGTCTGTCTGTCTTTCTGTCTGTCTGTCTGTCCGTCTCTCTGTCTGTCTCTGTCTTTCTGTCTGTCCGTCTCTGTCTGTCTCTCTCTCTGTCTGTCTCTGTCTGTCGCTCTCTGTCTGTCTGTCTGTCCGTCTCTCTGTCTGTCTGTCTGTCCGTCTCTCTGTCTGTCTCTGTCTTTCTGTCTGTCTGTCTCTCTCTCTGTCTGTCTGTCTCTCTCTCTGTCTTTCTGTCTCTCTGTCTGTCTGTCTCTCTCTCTGTCCGTCTCTCTGTCTGTCTCTCTCTCTCTGTCTGTCTTTCTGTCTCTCTGTCTCTCTGTCTTTCTGTCTCTCTGTCTTTCTGTCTCTCTGTCATAACGTCAGAGAGAGTAATATTTAAAGTCTCAAACCGAGGAGGAAACGTCTCCTGAGAGATCAGGAAGTCCCAAACACCCAAGATAGAAAAACAACATTTTAAATTCAGGAGAAAATCTGATATTTTTTAAGTCATTTGTAAAAAATAAAGAGTAAATAAAATGTCTAAAAATATATAAATGTGAAATGTCCAAAGACGGTCTCCAGAGGGAGTCGATGATTCTTTAAGACCCTCTGATTTACATCTGGATTCAGGTTTTGGTGATGTGCTGGTGAATCGATCGTCTCTTTGCATATTCCCTCTCCTCGGTCCCCTTTAGTGCTTGGTGCTGATTCGCCGAGACCTCCTCAGGCCCCGCCTCCTGCAGTTCTGATTGGACCTCCAGGATCGCAGGAAGTAGGCTTCAGGCCGGCTGCTGGTCTCCAGGTCAAACTGTCTCTGGAGCCGGAGGGCCAGAACCCGGTCCTGGTCCTGGACCCGGGTCTTCTTCTGGTCCTGGTCCAGGTGCCGGGTCTTCTCCTGGTCCAGGTCCAGGTGCCGGGTCTTCTCCTGGTCTAGGTCCAGGTGCGGGTCTTCTCCTGGCTCTTCCTTCCCGCTGCTCGGACTCCTTCTGGTTCTGGTCCAGTTTCCGGGTCTGGATCCTGGAGTTCTTGAGGACCGGAGAGAAGGCCCGCTTCCTGCCGGAGCTCCTGAACGAGGAGAGAAGGTTCAGTTATTACCATAACATGAGTCAGCATTATGAGCCCTGACATGAGTCAGCATTATGAGTCCTAAACCCTGACATGAGTCAGCATTATGAGTCCTGAACCCTGACATGAGTCAGCATTATTAGCCCTGACATGAGTCAGCATTATGAGTCCCGAACCCTGACATGAATCAGCATTATGAGTCCTGAACCCTGACATGAATCAGCATTATGAGTCCTGAACCCTGACATGAGTCAGCATTATGAGTCCTAAACCCTGACATGAATCAGCATTATGAGCCCTGACATGAGTCAGCATTATGAGTCCTGAACCCTGACATGAGTCAGCATTATGAGTCCTAAACCCTGACATGAATCAGCATTATGAGCCCTGACATGAGTCAGCATTAGTCCTGAACCCTGACATGAATCAGCATTATGAGTCCTGAACCCTGACATGAATCAGCATTATGAGTCCTGAACCCTGACATGAGTCAGCATTATGAGTCCTAAACCCTGACATGAATCAGCATTATGAGCCCTGACATGAGTCAGCATTATGAGTCCTGAACCCTGACATGAATCAGCATTATGAGCCCTGAAATGAGTCAGCATTATGAGTCCTAAAACTGACATGAGTCAGCATTATGAGTCCTGAACCCTGACATGAATCAGCATTATGAGTCCTGAACCCTGACATGAATCAGCATTATGAGCCCTGACATGAGTCAGCATTATGAGCCCTGACATGAGTCAGCATTATGAGTCCTAAACCCTGACATGAGTCAGCATTATGAGTCCTGAACCCTGACATGAATCAGCATTATGAGCCCTGACATGAGTCAGCATTATGAGTCCTAAACCCTGACATGAGTCAGCATTATGAGTCCTGAACCCTGACATGAATCAGCATTATGAGTCCTGAACCCTGACATGAGTCAGCATTATGAGTCCTAAACCCTGACATGAATCAGCATTATGAGTCCTGAACCCTGACATGAGTCAGCATTATGAGTCCTAAACCCTGACATGAATCAGCATTATGAGCCCTGACATGAGTCAGCATTATGAGTCCTGAACCCTGACATGAATCAGCATTATGAGTCCTGAACCCTGACATGAATCAGCATTATGAGTCCTGAACCCTGACATGAGTCAGCATTATGAGTCCTAAACCCTGACATGAATCAGCATTATGAGCCCTGACATGAGTCAGCATTATGAGTCCTGAACCCTGACATGAATCAGCATTATGAGCCCTGAAATGAGTCAGCATTATGAGTCCTAAAACCTGACATGAGTCAGCATTATGAGTCCTGAACCCTGACATGAATCAGCATTATGAGTCCTGAACCCTGACATGAATCAGCATTATGAGCCCTGACATGAGTCAGCATTATGAGCCCTGACATGAGTCAGCATTATGAGTCCTAACCCTGACATGAGTCAGCATTATGAGTCCTGAACCCTGACATGAATCAGCATTATGAGCCCTGACATGAGTCAGCATTATGAGTCCTAAACCCTGACATGAGTCAGCATTATGAGTCCTGAACCCTGACATGAATCAGCATTATGAGTCCTGAACCCTGACATGAGTCAGCATTATGAGTCCTAAACCCTGACATGAATCAGCATTATGAGCCCTGACATGAGTCAGCATTATGAGTCCTGAACCCTGACATGAATCAGCATTATGAGCCCTAACATGAGTCAGCATTATGAGTCCTAAACCCTGACATGAGTCAGCATTGAGTCCTGAACCCTGACATGAGTCAGCATTATGAGCCCTGCCATGAGTCAGCATTATGAGTCCTGAACCCTGACATGAATCAGCATTATGAGTCCTGACATGAGTCAGCATTATGAGTCCTGAACCCTGACATGAATCAGCATTATGAGCCCTGACATGAGTCAGCATTATGAGTCCTAAACCCTGACATGAGTCAGCATTATGAGCCCTGACATGAGTCAGCATTATGAGTCCTGACATGAGTCAGCATTATGAGTCCTAACACCCTGACGTGAGTCAGCATTATGAGTCCTGACATGAGTCAGCATTATGAGTCCTAACACCCTGACGTGAGTCAGCATTATGAGTCCTAACACCCTGACGTGAGTCAGCATTATGAGTCCTAACCCTGACATGAGTCAGCATACCCTGACATGAGTCAGCATTATGAGTCCTAACCCTGACATGAGTCAGCATTATGAGTCCTCACATGAGTCAGCATTATGAGTCCTAACACCCTGACGTGAGTCAGCATTATGAGTCCTGACATGAGTCAGCATTATGAGTCCTAACCCTGACATGAGTCAGCATTATGAGTCCTGCTGTATGAACTTGCCTCTCCTTGACAGCAGGAACGTGGATCTTCTTCCTCTGCACGGTGTCCTGAGAGTCGAACTCTAACCTCTTGTTGCCGGGCGGATCAGAGTGGGACTCTAACCTCTTGTTGCCGGGCGGATCAGAGGGGGACTCTAACATCTTGTTGCCGGGCCGATCAGAGGGGGATCTCTTGTTGCCGTGCGATCAGAGGGCGTTTCTTCTCTGCTCAGATTGCCGTTTAACTTCATTTTCTGCCGGTCCAGTTCGATCTGCCTCCATTTCTGCATCAATGCGGCTCCAACCTCGTATCTGCTGGGTCTCAGGCTCTGGTCCTGGTTCTGGTTCAGGCTCTGGTCGAGGTCCTGGTTCAGGTTCTGGTTCAGGCTCAGGTTCAGGTTCCTGGGGGTGGACTTCACGACGGAGGTTATCACCAGGCGTCCGTCAGCAGCGTCTGGGAGGAGTGCACGGAGAACACTCGATAGGTTTGAAGTGGTTCAGCTCCTCCGAGATGCTATCGTTGCTATCGGGGCTAACGGAGCGTTCTGGAGGGATGGGGGGGGAGGAGGGGGGGAGGAGGACGGGTCGCCATGGCAACCGCCTGTCAGAGGGGGGGGGCGCCGATGAGCAGCGACTGTTCTCCGACGCGAGGAGGATCCCTGCTGTGAAGCTGTGGCTCACCTGAGGAGACAGGAGAGACACTTGAGACAGGTGAGACAGATCAGATCAGATAACATATATGAACACCTGAGGAGAGACACGTGAGACAGGTGAGACAAATCAGATCAGATAACATATTTTAACACCTGAGGAGAGACACGTGAGACAGGTGAGACAAATCAGATCAGATAACATATGAACACCTGAGGAGAGACACGTGAGACAGGTGAGACAGATCAGATCAGATAACATATATGAACACCTGAGGAGAGACATGTGAGACAGGTGAGACAAATCAGATCAGATAACATATATGAACACCTGAGGAGAGACACGTGAGACAGGTGAGACAAATCAGATCAGATAACATATGAACACCTGAGGAGAGACACGTGAGACAGGTGAGACAAATCAGATCAGATAACATATCAACACCTGAGGAGAGACAGGTGAGACAGGTGAGACAGATCAGATCAGATAACATATCAACACCTGAGGAGAGACAGGTGAGACAGGTGAGACAGATCAGATCAGATAACATATATGAAGACCTGAGGAGAGACACGTGAGACAGATCAGATAACATATATCAACACCTGAGGAGAGACAGGAGAGACAGGTGAGACAGATAACATACATCAACACCTGAGAGACAGAGTCCAGAGTCACATGGAGGGTACCCTGCCAAACTCAAAACAGGGAAAACGACGGGCAAAAGCACAGAAAAAGGGGCCGAAGTCATGAAAGTAGACGTGGGCGAAGGATTGGGATTATTAGGGTCTGAGACCAGAGGAATCCCATTGGACCAGAGAGATGCTGCCTTCAGGGACCAACACAGAAACACCACATCCTGCAGGACTCTATATATTATATTATTATTATATGTGCTACGTACTCTGTCCATGAGGGGGGGCTGGAGAGCCTTCAGCTTCCCTGCTCGGTCCTCCAGAGGGTCGCTGCAGCTCTGACTCCTCTGAGCACCACTGAAGAAGAAACGCATGTCAGCTGGTCAGTAATAATAATAACAATAATAATAATAATAATAATAACAACAACAGTAGTTCTCTGACCCCATGCAGGCTGCAGAGTGTTTGGTCTTCCGGATGAAGGCGGAGATGTTCCTGATCTTCCGGCTCAGCGGCTCCTCGTTCTCAGAGTCAGACAGAACTCCCTGTGAGAAAATAAAAAATACTTTTTTTCAATTTCACTTTTTTTCTCAAAACTTCTAAATGTTCACTTTTTGGAAAATTAGATTTTTCGGAATACGGTGCGTTCACTGACCGCAGTAAAGCGGCAGAGATACGGTGCGTTCACTGACCGCAGTAAAGCGGCAGAGATACGGTGCGTTCACTGACCGCAGTAAAGCGGCAGAGATACGGTGCGTTCACTGACCGCAGTAAAGCGGCAGAGATACGGTGCGTTCACTGACCGCAGTAAAGCGGCAGAGATACGGTGCGTTCACTGACCGCAGTAAAGCGGCAGAGATACGGTGCGTTCACTGACCGCAGCAAAGCGGCAGAGATACGGTGCGTTCACTGACCGCAGCAAAGCGGGAGAGATACGGTGCGTTCACTGACCGCAGTAAAGCGGGAGAGATACGGTGCGTTCACTGACCGCAGCAAAGCGGGAGAGATACGGTGCTTTCACTGACCGCAGTAAAGCGGACTCACCTTGTGTTTCCCGCTCGCTCCGGATGAAACGTCGCTACATTTTGGGATCAGAGCCGGAGACACAAACAACTCTGAGGAGAGAAAACAACAAAGATCAGCTGTTAAACAACAACAACAACAAACATATTTATAAATATAACACATGAGGGAAAAACAATGAATATAAACACCAGAAATATATAAGTATCAGTAAAATACACAATATAAAATACTTACAATGAGCTCCTCTTTCACAGTTTTATCAAACACAGAATATAAACATGTAAAAAATGTATTTAAAAATAACATAATCATTCAAAAATAATACGATATTTATATAAAATAGATATATTATTTACAGATGTCGTGTGATCGCATTTTATGGATTTTTTTTTTTAAATGAGTTAAAAATATAAATAAATTAATATTTAATGCAACTTGACCTTTTCAACAGGAAACAGGTTCCATTCATTTTGAGTAAATACAGATCAATAATCAGATCTCTGATCACAGATTAACATCACTGTGTGTAGTTCTGTGTATTAATGTGTAGGTCTGTGTATTAATGTGTAGTTCTGTGTATTAATGTGTAGGTCTGTGTATTAATGTGTATTTATGTGTATTAATGTGTAGTTCTGTGTATTAATGTGTATTTCTGTGTAGTTCTGTGTATTAATGTGTAGGTCTGTGTATTAATGTGTAGTTCTGTGTATTAATGTGTAGGTCTGTGTATTAATGTGTATTTATGTGTATTAATGTGTAGTTCTGTGTATTAATATGTATTTCTGTGTATTAATATGTAGTTCTGTGTATTAATGTGTAGGTCTGTGTATTAATGTGTAGTTCTGTGTATTAATGTGTATTAATATGTAGTTCTGTGTATTAATGTGTATTTCTGTGTATTAATGTGTAGTTCTGTGTATTAATGTGTATTTCTGTGTAGTTCTGTGTATTAATGTGTAGTTCTGTGTATTAATATGTAGTTCTGTGTATTAATATGTAGTTCTGTGTCATATGTATTAATAAGTAGTACTGTAGTATTTAGGCTCCTCCTAGAGGAGGACATGTCGGGGCAAGTCCTCAGAAAGCAGAGCTCATCACTCATCTGACCGGAGACTAAACACACTTTAACCTCCAGCTTTACACATGGATATGAAATATAAGAAAAAAACATCTATGTCAGAGTATCTATGTCATATATATATATATATATATATGACATAGATGTCTTTTCAGAAGAGTGTTACTCTGTTAATAAACTAGTTGTGCCTCTCTTAGTTATAGTAAAGTTACTCTCAACACTAGCTCAGAGCTGAAAGAGCTGGGAAGTAACTAAGTACTTTACTCAAGTACTTCAATACAATTTAACAAGACCCGAGTACTTCTACTTTTACTTAAGATCCTAAATATCTGAGTACTTGTACCTGAGAACTTGTACCTAAATATGTGAGTACTTGTACCTGAGTACTTGTACCTAAAGATGTGAGTACTTGTACCTAAAGATGTGAGTACTTGTACCTAAAGATGTGAGTACTTGTACCTAAAGATGTGAGTACTTGTACCTGAGTACTTGTACCTAAAGATGTGAGTACTTGTACCTATAGATGTGAGTACTTGTACCTATAGATGTGAGTACTTGTTTACCCGGGAAACTCTCTCCCCTCTGTGATCACTAGCTGTTTCTCTCCCGGTTGTCGATACTATAAACGGACTCTATAACGCATTTTACTCCCCGCACCCGGAGGTGATTCAGCGGACTGTGAGCTGATGTCTACCCGGGAAAGAGCTCACCTCTCCGGCTGTCTCTCCTCCTGTCTCTCGCCTCTCTAGACCGGTTCCTCCCGACCGCCGCCATGTTGCTGTCTCTCCGCTCACAACATACCCTAAACCCGGAAGTGAAAGAGCGCTGAAGCAGATCCTCCTGGTGGTAGTTTTTATTATTATTTATTCAAGAACATATCTAGTAAACATCATATATGTTGTATACACACAAGATCACATCAAGGGTAGATATATAAAGTAACCACTAAAATGTTCTAAAAGATGAATCTAGAAGGTCTCCCTCCATCAT
This sequence comes from Dissostichus eleginoides, assembly GCA_031216635.1. Lineage (NCBI taxonomy): Eukaryota > Metazoa > Chordata > Actinopteri > Perciformes > Nototheniidae > Dissostichus > Dissostichus eleginoides. Next base: position 38,109,859 of record CM062268.1, on the reverse strand, counting down.
CTGACTGACAGAGAGGAGGCGGGGCTTGAAGGAAACTCCACTGCGCATGCTCTGTGAGCCCGGTACCAGGCTGTTTTGGCTTCATCGCCACTGAGCAGCGTCAGAGATAAAGTCGCGCCTCCTCCTGGACTTCAAAATAAACGTAAACATTTGAAACAAAACCCGAAAAAAATAAATTTAAACTTTATGTTTCATTACTAACCCTCAAATTATTATTATTATTATTGTTATTATTATTATTATTATTATTATTATTATTATTATTATTATTATTATTATTATTATTATTATTATTATAACAGGCTCTATCTATCTATCTATCTAAAATTATCTCCTCCATTTTATTTTTGAAAGGTTTCCAGCAGGCGGCAGAAAACCGGAAGTAGATCAATTTCACCACCGAAGAAGAAGATGAAGAATAACAACAACAATGGCGGCGCAGTGAAGCAGCTTCCGAGACTTTAGAGACTTTAAACAGGTGAGAAACAGGTGAGAAACACCTGAGATCAGAGAGGCGTTCCCTCCGAGCTGTGAGGAGCTTTAATGAAACCTCGTTCAGAGTCTGAGCTGTGTATATAATGAATATAGAGGTCAAACTGCCCTCTATATATTCATTATTTCAAATTAAAAGTCATATTTTCACACAATAACAGAAGCCTAAATTAGGTTTTTAACGGGATTCTAAAAGGATAATTAATGGGTAAAATAATTACTTTATTTATCTTTTTATAATTGATTTTTAACGGGGGTTTCTAAGGAGCAAAGTTACCTCAAATATAATAAAAACAATTCATTAATTCAAAGCAATATACAGTATTTAAGGTCATTTTAATAGATTATTAATGATATTTTTAAGGATTAAATTCCCTAAAAGTTGACCGAAGAATATGTTAAATTAAATCATGAATTGTAGGGGTGTAACGGTTCACAAACATTTCGGTTCGGTATGTACCTCGGTTTTTAGGTCACGGTTCGGTACGTTTTCGGTACAGCAGAAAATACTAGAGAATGCAATTCCTGAAGAAATTGCTAGTGGGAATGCTTTATGCTGAAAAGCTGATGCTAAACTGCTATGCTGAAATGTAATGAGAAGAAAGTGAAGACTTTAGATTGAAATGATACATGAACACTGGGGGCTTGAATGTGTGATGAGAGAAGAAAAGAAAGTAAAAAGGCTTGGAAAAGCAGCAGAATATTTGAACTGCAAACTTTTGAACTAACTTGATGCCGAATGATCTGTCGCCATGGCAACGGCATTTGATGACACCCCATAATACGCTTAGATGCGTTGATGGCTGCATCGTTACCAAACCTGTGAAGTTTTGGGCTGTTTGGAGCATTTTCACTGAAGTTATGAGAAAACCGTGTTTCATGGCGAGCATTGTGTTGCCATGGCAACGGCATTTGAAGAAATCTGAAAACTGTCACGTAGATGTCTTCACGGCTGGACCATTAGCACACGTGAAGTTTGAGCACTTTTTGGCCATTTTTATAGGAGTTAAAGCAATATCGTGTTTTATTGCAAGGGATGCGTTGCCAAGGCAACAGCTTTTGAGGAAAACTCACTAATGGCACATAGACATGTTGAGGGCTGGACCATTAACTGTCATCTGAAGTCTGGTGGTGTTTTGACCATTTTCATAGGAGTTACGACAACATCGTGTTTTAAGGCGAGGGGTGCGTTTCCATGGAAACAGCATATGGTGAGATCTCAGATTTGGCGTAGAGCTGTTGAGGCATGGACCGGTGATACAAGTGAAGATTGGGGGACGATTGGGCCGTGTCCATTGGAGTTACAGCGACATCGTGTTTTATGGCGAGGGATGCGTTGCCATAGTAACACCACATTACGTAACACCAGATTTGATGTAGAGCTGTTCAGGGCCACTGTGTTAACCATCATGTGATGTTTGGTGGCGTTCTGAGCATGTCAGTTGGAGTTATGACATCATCAGGTCATATCTCCAACACACAGGTGTTTATGTTTGAGGTGACGACGTTATCATAACACCTGTGCTTGAGCCCAGAGATCAAAGGTTTCCATGGTGATGTGCAGTAATCAGTGAGAGGAGAGCCTTTGCATTGATCTGAATGAGAGATAAACCTCTTACATGGGAACGTTTTGTTGAAGAACCGTAAAAGATATCGGTGAAATTTCAACGCGTGAAGCATCTCAAGGACCTTGAGCGTCTGAAGTGTGCTTTTTGTGTCCTTTCGGGTCAATAATGTGGCCTTTTTGGCAGATTAACTAAAGGTGTGCGGTTGCTGCTGTGAGGAAATATCCGCCTGAAATTACAATGGGCCTTAATGGAGACATGTTAAACGTTTTTGTCACTTTATGCCCTCAAGAGGCATTTTGTTAAAAAAAAAATCATTTTTCAAGCTAAGAGATGTTTTCCTATGTTTCTCATGAAAAACGATGTCTCAGGAATGTAGGGTTTGGGAGTTATGGCAGGTTTAAAAAAAAATATGAAGGCGAATTTCAATCTGTCCTCCACTCTAGCTGTGACATCACGCACTCTGAAATCTGAAGAAGGCCTCTGTACCAAGGTCTGAACAATGTTTAATATCTCTAAAAGTATGAATCAGATTTAAAAGTTGTTTTACACGAATAATGTCAGAAAGATGTGTAACATTTTAAAGTTGGAATGAGGTTTCTGAGTGAAAGCATGAAGGAGCAGTTAGCAGTTGAAGAAGGAGCAGGTAGCAGTTGAAGTTGCATGAAGATTGTTCAAGTCTGAAGAGTTTCTCCATTGACTTCCATGTTAAAAATGGGATGTATTATGGGATGTATCTCTGGAATTATGAAAGTTATGAATAAGAAAAGTAATAGCCATTGATTCCCGATCGAGCTGAACGTTTTGATGTTTGAACGGAGTTTCTGCGATGTGGAATGTGGGAGAAGAAGAGGCGCAAAATAACCTGGTGGAATAATAAAGAATTTCGTGCGTAGCAGAACAGATAGTGGGAATGCTGTGTCAGCATTCCCACTATCTGATCACAAAACATAAAATATATATATATTTTTTTTAATTATTATTAAACTGAATAATCACTCAAATAAATACAAAATATAATAAAATAAACATTAAGGTGCAGCATTTCGATGAACTGAAATCATCTGTACTTGAACTGTCCTGTACTAGTTTGACTTTAGGCTTCTCATTGTATTTTCATGTTTCTTTAAGAAAGATGAACTCGTCCACATTGCTTGCTGAAAGGGCAGATCTGCTGGCACTAACAATGTCTCCTGCTGTGGAGAACACCCTCTCTCTAGGGACAGAGGCAGCAGATACAGCCAGGTAGCGCTTTGCTAACATGGCAACATAAGGACATTTGGCCTTTGTAATAGCTTTGGCTCGGTCTGAGTGGTGGAGGCTTAAATGCTAGTGGGAGTTGGGTTTGCACTTCAGTCATTTTTCTTTTGGTACCGGTGATATTCACGTTCGGGTGATGCCTTTTCAAACGAGTGTGCCAGTTTGATGTATTGCCAGCCGCGTAACCAATGTTAGTCGAACAATGCCGACAAACAGCTTTGGTTCGGTCCACCTGTCTTTGTCCGTCATCCTTGTACGTAACTGCGAAACCAAAATGTTCCCAAACCGGAGACTTCAATGATGCTGGAGGGTTTTCGAGCTCAACTTTATCTGCGTTCGCCATTTCGCCAGTTCCTCAAATTACTGACTAAATTTGAACGCATCCCTGTGACCAGCTCTCATAGTATGCCTCTCGTCCAATGAAATGACTTGGTCGCTCTATGACGCGTTGAACCCAATGGGAGCAAATTACACTGAACGCTACGACGCAGCACCTGAGATTACTTCCAAAAAGTGGTTCACGTTCTCAATTTTTTACGTTTAACGTTATATTCGTTCGGTACACTTCGGTACACACGTGTACCGAACCGAAGGGCCCATACCGAATATTACGAATACTGTTACACCCCTAATGAATTTTCATATTAATTAAACTTTTAAATAATTTAGTAAACAAATAAAAGATAAGTCAAGCCAAAGTAATGTACAGTATTTAAAGTTCTCCTATCGTGCCATTGTTAGGCAGATATTACAGGTCTCAGATATATAAACAACCTGTCTATGAAGTGTTTCGCTCAAAATACAGGAGAATTCTAGCAGCAGAAACTCAGCTAAATGCTGCCGTGATTAACCTATGCTCAGGTGTGATGCCCCCCCGCCCCCAGGTGTGATGCCCCCCCGTCCCCTGGTATCATGTGTGTGTTATTATATCATATAAACCAAGAGGAAGCATGTAGATTGAGAAAAGGATGGGGCCAAGCACAGAACCTTGGGGGACACCATGGTTCACTTTTCTATGTTCTGAAGAGCAGTTTTTGATGTAATGTGTGTGTTTAAAGTAAAATGTGTGTGTTTATAGTATAATCTGTGTCATTATAATGTGTGTGTTATGATTGCCCCCCCGCCCCCAGGTATAATGTGTGTGTTATTATATAATGTGTGTTATTATATAATGTGTTATCCCCCCCCCAGGAGTGATCCCCCCCGCCCCCTGGTCCAGGTCCTGCGCCTCGGCCTCCTCTCCTTCAGAGAGTCAGAGGCTCTGCAGCAGCAGCTGGTCCTCAGACACCATCAGAGGGTCAGAGAGGAGAACCAGGAGAACCAGGAGAACCATCAGAGGGTCAAAGAGCAGAGCCACCCTGCTGCTGGTCCAGCACCCCCCCACCTTCACCACGGGGCTGCGCTGCCTCCCCTACCCTCCCCCCCTGCTGGAGGGCCTGCGTCAGACCGGGGCCGAGGTGCAGCGCTGCAGCCGGGGGGGGCTGATCACCTTCCACGGGCCGGGGCAGCTCGTCTGCTACCCATCCTGCACTGGGCAGCTTCAAGAAGGTGATCAATAACCTTTAATAACCTTTAATACCCCATCATGCACCTGGGCAGCTTCAAGAAGGTGATCAATACCTTTAAATAACCTTTAAATACAGTTTAATGTAGTTATCTGTTAACATGTGTGTTAAAGGTCTCCTATCATGCAGAATGCACGTTCTGATGTCTTTTCTACATCCATGTG
>CM062268.1:38087313-38092313 GCA_031216635.1 Dissostichus eleginoides | reverse complement strand
ATCTACACATTAACACCACACAGACACACACAGACACACACAGACTCACAAAGACACACACAGACACACACAGACACACAAAGACACACACAGACACACATTAACACCACACAGACACACACAGACACACATTAACACCACACAGACACACACAGACACACACAGACACACACAGACACACACAGACACACATTAACACCACACAGACACACACAGACACACACAGACACACAAAGACACACACAGACACACACAGACACACACAGACACACATTAACACCACACAGACACACACAGACACACAAAGACACACACAGACACACACAGACACACATTAACACCACACAGACACACACAGACACACACAGACACACAAAGACACACACAGACACACAGACACACACAGACACACACAGACACACACAGACACACAAAGACACACATTAACACCACACAGACACACATAAACACCACACAGACACACACAGACACACACAGACACACAAAGACACACATTAACACCACACAGACACACAAAGACACACACAGACACACACAGACACACATTAACACCACACAGACACACACAGACACACACAGACACACACAGACACACAAAGACACACATTAACACCACACAGACACACACAGACACACACAGACACACACAGACACACATTAACACCACACAGACACACACAGACTCACACAGACACACACAGACACACATTAACACCACACAGACACACATAGACACACACAGACACACAAAGACACACACAGACACACAAAGACGGACACACATTAACACCACACAGACACACATTAACACTACACAGACACACACAGACACACAAAGACACACATTAACACCACACAGACACACAAAGACACACACAGACACACACAGACACACAAAGACACACATTAACACCACACAGACACACACAGACACACACAGACACACAAAGACACACACAGACACACAAAGACACACATTAACACCACACAGACACACACAGACACACACAGACAGACACACAAAGACACACACAGACACACACAGACACACACAGACACACACAGACACACATTAACACCACACAGACACACACAGACACACACAGACACACACAGACACACATTAACACCACACAGACACACATAGACACACACAGACACACAAAGACACACACAGACACACAAAGACAGACACACAGACACACATTAACACCACACAGACACACATTAACACCACACAGACACACACAGACACACACACAGACACACAAAGACACACATTAACACCACACAGACACACAAAGACACACACAGACACACACAGACACACACAGACACACAAAGACACACATTAACACCACACAGACACACACAGACACACACAGACACACAAAGACACACACAGACACACAGACACACACAGACACACATTAACACCACACAGACACACATTAACACCACACAGACACACACAGACACACACAGACACACATTAACACCACACAGACACACACAGACACACACAGACACACACAGACACACATTAACACCACACAGACACACACAGACACACACAGACACACACAGACACACATTAACACCACACAGACACACACAGACACACACAGACACACATTAACACCTCACAGACACACACAGACACACACAGACACACATTAACACCTCACAGACACACACAGACACACATTAACACCTCACAGACACACACAGACACACATTAACACCACAAAGATGAGCTGCAGGCGGTGTGGAGGACATTGTAATTAATATAAGATAAGGTGAGATGGACCTTTATTAATGCAGGAACCGAGCAACTTCCTCCTCAGAGGATAAAGAAGTTCTGCTTTCAGTCACATATATATTAGAGAGAGAATATCCAATCCATCATCTAAACATCCCATCATTAAACCATTAAACCCTCCAGTCCTTAAACATTTGCTAATCCACCTTTTACCCTAACCCTGAAATGTACATCCTAAACATATAGGACTACAAATACTATTTAAACGAGTAAAAGGCAATCAGAGTGTAAAACATAATCTATATATGATTCAAATCACATGACTCCAGTGTGTGTGTGTGTGTGTGTGTGTGTGTGTGTGTGTGTGTGTGTGTGTGTGTTCTCAGGGATCTGAACAGAGCCTCTCCTCTGAAGTTCGTCCACTCTTCGTTCCACGGTGTCGGTCACGTCTTCGTTCAGAAAGCCTTCGAGGCGTTCGGCTTCGTTCCTCCGCTCGCGGTCCCGGAGCAGAAGGACCCCGACCCGGAGTTCCCCTCGCTGCGCTGCCCCAACCCCGAGGAGGGGGCGTCCGTGCTGGTACACACACGTTCAACATTCAAAATGTTCATTTTTTTCCTGAAATTTCACTTTTTTCTAGAGTTTAACATTTTTCTCATAATTTGACATTTTTTCAAAATATTCACTTTTTTCAAAATTCCAGTTTTTATAGAATCCCACTTTTATTTCAGAATATCACTTTTTTCTAGAATGTTGCTCTTTTCTCCTAATTTTTTTTTTCTTCAAAATATTCACTTTTTTCAAAATGTTCACTTTTTTCAAAATATTCACTTTTTTCAAAATATTTACTTTTTTCAAAATGTTCACTTTTTTCAAAATGCTCACTTTTTTCAAAATGCTCAGAGGCTTTATTTTGGGGGTGAATGTTGTGTTTTAACTGCAGTATTTCAGTTTGAATGTGTTTCCTCTCCAGGAGCTTTCTCTCCTCCTGGCAGAGCGGGAAAACGCTCACATCGTTCTGGCGACGGATCCCGACGCCGACCGGCTCGCTGCGGCAGAGCGATGTGACGGGTAACGTTTGCTCAAAGGCACTGCGGAGTCACACATCTAGCTGTTATCAAACACTAACCTTCAGCTCTTTCAATCATTTCTACATTGCTTTGCTTTGAGCTATTCCCATGAATTAGATGTTCTATTTCTATCATGTATTTGCTCCATTGCCCTCCCTGTAGTGTGTTATTAGAAGTTAGTGCATGTCAATGGGCAGCAAAGGCTGAGTTTCATTAATAATTACATTTAACTTTTTCTCGAATTTCTTTTGGCTTTTAAAAATCTCAGAATTGAGATCTAGGAATTTGACTTTTACTTCAGAATGTGACTTTTTTTCAGAATTTGACCTTTTTTTTTACAAATTTAACTTTTTTCTTATAATTTGACTTTTTCCCGAATTTTGAAATGTTTTTAAGAATTTCCCTTTTATTCAAAATTTCACTTTTTGATTAAAAAAATGTTTTCCCCCAGAATGTGACTTTTTTTCAGAATTTTGTCCTAAATGTTCACTTTTTTCAGAATGTTCACTTTTTTCAAAATGTCCCAGATTGTCTCAGATTTTCACTTTTAAGAATGTGCCTTTTTATAAGAATTTCACAGTTTTCTCAGAGTTGGACTTTTTGACCAGTTCTTTAACTTTTCTTCCAAAACATTTTCAGATTTCACTTTTCTTCAGAATTTCACTTTTTCCTCATAATTTGCACATTCTCCATACAAATTACATTTCTATTTTCCAGGGGTGGGTGGAAGGTGTTCTCGGGGAACGAGCTGGCGGCGCTGCTGGGCTGGTGGATGTTCCTCCACTGGAAGGAGGCTCACCCCGACCCTGCAGACCTCCAGAAGCTCTTCATGATCTCCACCACCGTGTCCTCCAAGATCCTGCAGGCCCTCGCCCGCATCGAGGGCTTCCACTTCGAGGTCTGAACTTCTACTTTTGTGGTGTTTTACGGAGATTACCAATTTACCATCTCTCATTAATGTACAACTTTAATACAGAGAAATTCAGTGTTTTTCTTCTTGTAACTTCTCGTGATATACATTTACCAAATCATCCTCAGAGAATATAAGAGTTTACATCTTTCCGTATTTATTTAAATATAGAATATGTTGTGAAGTGTTTCGTGTGTGTCGCTCTTCAGGAGACTCTGCCGGGCTTTAAGTGGATCGGGAACAGAATCCACGAGCTTTCCGAAGCAGGAAACAGCGTCATCTTCGCCTTCGAGGAGTCCATCGGTAACACCATATATATAAACATATATATCATCATTTATCATAATAAATATTTTTTAAATTGTATTATTGTCTTATATAATTTTATATTATATAATTTAATGTTTTTATTTATTATAATATTCATCCTTTTTATGTATTTTTGACCTTTTTTTCAAAATGTACCTTTTAATTCAAATTTTGAAATCTTTTTCAGAATTTAATATTTTTTCTCAGAATTTCACTATTTATCGTTCTTATATGTAGATATGTGTCCTTTACCACGGCACACACCTCGTTAGTGATGGATGTACTTCCTGTCGGCAGGGTTCCTGTGTGGCGGTTCGATCCCGGATAAAGACGGCGTGAGCGCGGCGGCGGTCGTGGCTGAGATGGCGACGTTCCTTCACAATAAAAGCCTTAGTCTGAACCAGCAGCTGCTCAACATCTACCACACGTACGTACTTCCTGTTTAACGCGCAGGCGAACAATTATTACTTTGAAAAGACAAAAAACTAAATGTAATAAGATTAAAACACAAAAAGAAGGCTCTGAAATACAGAAAGAGACACAGATTAAAGGAAAAACAACAAAACACAAAAAAAAAAAAAGATTAATTGTCTTTCGATATAACGTTTAATGACCCGAGTTCCATCTCTTATTTTGGCGGGGTGTGTGTTCCTGTGTGCAGGTACGGGCCCCACCTGTCGCAGACGTCCTATGTGATCTGTGACGACCCCCCCACCGTCAGCAAGATCTTCCACCGCCTCAGGAACTTCCACGGCGAGGACTCGTACCCGCAGCGCTGCGGCGGCGTGCGCGTCGCTAACGTCCGCGACGTCACCACGGGATACGACAGCAGCCGCGCCGACCGCACATGCGTATGTTTACTATTACACATCCGTACGTCTACTAATACATAAAAGTACACAGAAGTGTGTACCTGTGCACGTTTGTCCCC
>CM062268.1:37939813-38079813 GCA_031216635.1 Dissostichus eleginoides | reverse complement strand
AATTTCACATGTTTTTCTTAAATATTTACAATGTCTGTCATGGAGACCTGGATTGTATGAACCTCGCCAGTCCCCCAGCATTTCTCGGGTAGTTTTCTCGTTGATATATGACTTTATAATCTTACAGAAAACCCGTTAATTAAAAAATATATATATTGTAAAATCCTGAGTTTCATTACCCCACCAGACAAAGCTATGAAGCCGAAATGTTGTGGTTTTTATAATTACGCATTTTCAGTCGCACACAGTTTCGCGACTTCTTTAGATTGACAGTTATCCCGGTGAACGTTTTTTTCTGTTTTTATTCAATTTAAAGGTGGAGTGGGAAAGAACGGAGAAACAGCTCGAGTGCGCTAGAATCTGAAAGTACACAACCGGAAAAAATCTGCCCCTTCCTTCAGACTTCCTCACAGAGCCCCTCCTCCAACACACGGACGTGACCAATGAGGGCACGAGATCAGTTTGTGCACAGATGGAAGGCTGACAGGCAGGTAGGCCGTCCAATCATCTGCCCCGGGCCGAGGCAGATGATTGGTCGTGCTTTTCACAGCGCCACGGCTTCCACAGATTTTTTATGTATTTTTTGTCAAAGCATTTAATGTATTCATTGCTATCGGGATGATAAGAGCATTCCATGGAATATAACAACAGGTGTTTCTGAAGTGAATGACCTACCCCACCTTTAAATCCACGAAATTCATATTTGTATACCCCCATTTTTCTGATTATGCATGTTCACTGTCATGCATTTCGACAGTTTTACCACAAATTACGTCATTTAGTGGCGTCACTAAATGTGACTTCTGATCTCTTTCTTGTTATTAATTTTCAGTCATGTGCTTCATCAGTTTTACCACGAACTGCGACTTCTCGTAAAATATGACTTTCTAATCTTACAGAAAACCCAAATCTTTCTTTCCCTGAAAACATTTTTTTTACGCGGAAATGTCCCAATTTCTCCAGATTGCATTACAAGAATCCAGAACGTTTTTTCTCGTACATTTCTTATTTTTTTTTCACGTAAATATACGACTTAAATCTTGGAAATTCATAATTGTATAAACCCCATCAGAGAAAGTTGTGAAGTCACTTATGCGACCTTCAGGTTTTTTTTTATTTGTTGTAATTTGCATGGTTTTGCGTTTCGGCATTTATAATCTCAAGAATGGCCAACATTTTTTATGTAAACATATCATTTTGTAATTTAGTAGGTAACGTAGATTCTGAGTTTTATAGCCCCATAAGAGCACATAACAAACTCCGGGTGATTTCTGTGTGTGAAATCTTTCCCCTCGTATATTTTCACTCTTAGGTTTCATCGGTTTTTCCACAGACTGCGACTTTAAGCACACATTCATCTTTGAAATGCTCAAACATCATATCTGTGATTCAAACAGGTGTTATCCGCCTCTCGCTGTAATCTGCTGCACGACATGAAGGAATTTAGATTTCTAGATAAATTCCAACGATCAGCAGCACCCGACTCTCTGATTGGATACTTCCAGCCCCAGTGCACTCTGGGACATGTAGTTGACCCCTCATTCAGTTGTTTTAAACTCTGTGGCTTATTGCATGAAGTTACTTTTCAGCTCATATTAAAACAAATATGAATCTGACAAAAAATCTTTAAGCGCCGATTTGAAAAATGAATTTAAAAACCAGCGCTCTTTGTTTTAGTTTTTCTGTTCAACAGTTTTGTCATCAATGAACTTCCATAGGAATTAAAATGGGAACGTCGCTTTTCGTGGTGTTTTCTGAGTTTTGGCTGAAGTGATATTTTTATATTTCGGAGGTAAAATATATTTATGTAGAAGGATCACTCAGTTTGTGTTTCTGCTGTCATTCATCCCATGAAATATAATACATCTGTGAACTGTGTGTTTATATTTATTATTGGAACATTCTCAGGATCAGAATACCTTCGTCCCACAGAGGGGGAATGTGAAGATAGAGACAACACATTCATAAATAAAACACTATTAGATTAAGGTCGCATTCACACCAGCCTTGTTTAGTCCGGTTGAATCGAACCGTGGTGCGTTTACCCGCTTGGTGCCGTTCGTTTGGGTCGGTGTGAACGCAGTCCGAGACCCCTGAAGTGAACTACACAACCGGACTCTGGTCCGCCTAAAAGAGGTGGTCTCGGACCGCTTGCAAGTGAACTCTGGAGCGGCTCATCGCTGGTGTGAACGCAGTCCGCACCAAAACACAGGAAGCGTAGTATTTACGAGTCACAAGAACGCGGATGTCTTCCAGATCTTTAGCGAAAGAGTCTTTCAAGACATCCGCGGTTGTTTAGTTAAAGAGTGAAGCAGAATGAAGTGTTGAAAAGTGTCGTGTAAAGTAGAAATTGCCAGGATTTGCGGTTTTACCCCCTTAATGTCTGACCAATGGTTGAACAGCATTTCCGTGCACATGACGTGTGTTTAAAGTTTATAGTCCGTTTGAGTTTTGCCCGTGTGAACGCGAACCTTCTGAAAAATGAAACGATGTAACAAACGGTCGTCTGGGGCGCACCTGAAAACGGACTCTAGGTGTGAATGCGACCTAAGTTATTCAAATGTACAAATTACAGTCGAAGTAGATTCTACTAATTTACAAATTGCAAAACAGTGGTGTCTTAGTCTTAAGTTGTGTGAGTGTAGGGCTCTGCCAGGGTTTACTGCTGCTTTACTTTCACCAAAGACATTTAAAAATATATATTTTAAACAAAAGGGTCATAAAGCTGGGAAGTGAAATTATGATTTCAAGTAAAACAGAAATGTAAAAATAATATTTTACTTTTAAAAAGTCAAAAACATTATCTTTATTCTTCATATGCATGTGGTGCAATTACTGAAACCATTTACACGCAGTAACACCTGTAGAACTACAGGAGGAACACCACAGAAGAAGAAGGGCCTCTTCACCCTAACACAGCCACACTTTAGTATAAGTTAGTATAAATACGGCACATGTTGGTACATCCTGAACCCTTCCTCCGACCGCTGCTTTAACCTTGTTTCTTCTTTCTTGGTAAAGTAAATTAGAAATTAGACATTTGGTCAAAGTTACCGCGGCTCGTTAATGAAGTCCCTGAGGTCAGAGGTCAGAGGTCAGTCAGACCGTCAACATGTTTGTGTGTCATGTTGAACAGTTTCCAATAACCCCCCCGAGCCGAGGACCAGAGGGACCAATCAGAGTCCGGTAATGACCTCCCCTCGGACACACACACACACACACACACACACACACACACACACACACACACACACACACACACACACACACACACACACACACACACACACACACACACACTCCGTCCCAGGGTTGTCATCCTAATTAGACTCAACTCAAAGGTGATACTGTCCTCACCTGCAACTAAATGAAGAACAATAAACTTTCGGATAAACTGAAACTTTCCGAGGTAAATAAGGAATAAAACATGAAGGTGAATATATTCCAATAGAGAGAGAAAGCTAAAGAATTCTAACATTAAACATTACGGGCGTTTATACGTAGTTCGTTCACATATACATATACTTTATTACATTTCGTTTAAACCTACAACTGAATATATAAACACTAGGGCTGTGATCTGGAAACCTTAACGCTTTAATAAAACATTACGAAGATGAATCATATCAACAAGTTTGACCCAAACGTCCTCCCGTAACTCCAGGGCGGATTTCTGCCATGAATCAGGGGCAGTGAAAATGCAAAAAAAGCAGAGAAACTGGTCGACACCGTCTTGGTTTTTTGGAACCTAACAATCACAGCTAGCCCCGCCCTAAAGCACACAAGACTATGTTCTTTATTTGAGTCTAAATTTGAATAAACTCACAAATGAACACTGTTTTGAAGTGTTACTACCATAAACTTATCAGGAAGTTCTCCTGAAGTATGAACCCAGTGAGAAGCAGCAAACAAACATGGCGTCTGATGCCGGATGTCTCTGAATCAGAATCAGGTTTATCACCAGGTAGGTTTACACGTATGAGGAATTTGACTTGATGTCATGGTGCATACATAAAAATGTATGCACTAAAACATGCAACAAAACATGAATGAATCTGTCTGGGGCTCTGCGATAGCCTACAGAGCTGAACTAAAGACACTGAGTTAAGAAGGAAGGGGTGACTATGAATGTATGTCTTTTTATTTTGATTATACATGTATGTATGTGTATGTGTATATATGTGTATGTATGTGTATGTATGTGTATATATGTATGTGTGTGTATGTGTATATATGTGTATGTATGTGTATGTATGTGTATATATGTATGTGTGTGTATGTGTATATATGTATGTGTGTGTATGTGTATATATGTATGTGTGTGTATGTGTATATATGTGTATGTATGTATGTGTATGTATGTGTATGTATGTATATGTGTATGTAAATGTGTGGGTATGTATAGCAAGCCATTTGAGTATTTATTCCATATCCTTGATATCAGACGGCAGCTGTCTACACTAGTTGGCTCTTTGATTCCACTTGTTAGAGATATGGTCAAACTAGTTTGGCACTCTGCTTTACTAGTTCAATAAAACATTACACTAGTCACTGTTTTTCAGCAACTAGTGGCACTTTTGTCCGACTAGTTAGCACATAAGCCTTACTAGTGACGCCAGGAGCAGCACTAGTTGCACCAAAGTATCAACATGTAAGCTTTTTGATGAACTAGTGACCCTCTGACCGTACTAGTGACGCTAACAGTCTTACAAGTTAACTAGTGTGCTGCAAAAGCTCTGACATGTTAACTAGTTACACAAAAGAAGCAGAACTAGTTAACTAGTGGCATACATTTGTCTGCACTAGTTAACTAGTCGCACCCAGAATCACTCACTAGTTAACTAGTAAAGGCAAGAGGTCCACTAGTTAACTAGTTGACGCCTCTTTTGACCTTACTAGTTAACTAGTGGGGCTCAACATGTACACGTTAACTAGTGAACCCTTTGCCCTTTACTAGTTAACTAGTGAGATACATTTAAATTCAACTAGTGAACTAGTGAGGCTTAAAATGTTCACTAGTAGTACTAGTGGATCCCAAATGCTCACTAGTCGCACAGAATGCTAATGAGGAGGAGGGGAAAGAATGCATCGAGGTCTCCTATTGGCCCTAAGCTATAGAGCGCCACCCAGCCCAAATAGTTTATTGAAGAGCTTAAATACACTGTGTTTTAAAATACAGTCATATGACCATATTTACAAAAATATAAAACAAAAGTATGTGTTGTAATTATGATCATATGACTGTTTATCAAATGAGGTAAGAACATTGAAGACTTTGTTAAAATTAGAAAGTTGCCTTAGGACTGCAGACAGGAATATAGATCCTCTTTAAAACATGTTATTAAGCTGCAATTTGAAAGGTGCTGGATTAGAATAGCACTGTGATAACAGAGTGACATTAGTGATGGATAGAAAGAGGAAGTAACTCTCTTCGGATATCAGCGTTCCTGACGACGCTGAAGTTGGCTTCCGATTCAGAGTTTCCGATTCGGCAGTTAAGGGGAAAGTTAAGGGACATTTAATTTACAGCGCTGAGCGAACAATCCTCCGTGTGTGTGCCTCTTAAATCACTGCATAGCCGATTTATTTGGACTAGATGATCCCAGAGTCTAAACATTCTTTATAACACAGTTTTAGATTTGTGAAACCTTTATTCTATTTGTGAAAATACAAAAAAGGGAGATTTCGCTGCATTTTTCGCATCTAGACCACATTAGACCAGTTCCTGATCTAAAACCACTATACCTACACTCATCAAACACAACATAAAAGGTTGCACAGGAAAGTGGTTCATGCAGGATTAAAAAAAATAGGATAGTTTAAAATCACAATTGTAATCAGGAGACATGATACACAGTATGGCAAAGGACTGGGCTGCTGTGCAGGTCGACAGTATACACTCTATGGGTAATGGGGTAATGGGGATCATGTCTGCAGGCAGGTGGGAGGTCAGGGGAATGCAAAGGTAGGAGCACGATGAGGGCAAATGGTGGGAAGGAGAGGAAGAGCAGGGTCTGAAATGATGGCAGGTGTTAGTGGAAGATAAATGAAAAGTATTTATATGTTGATAATGAGACAAAGAATTGACAGAAAGCTTTTTATGAAAAGTCCATGTTGCTCAAATGAAGAACAAGCACACTCATGGCTGAATGATGGTTCTTCTAACACAGGCCACAATAACAGCTCTGGATAAAGTCGGAGGTATGCAACTGGCAGAAGCATTAGAGAAGATTGAGTGTGGCCAGTTAGAGGGAAAGTACAAGAAAAACAGTCATTTTCTGTTGAAACAACAATTTCAAGAGTGCATTACCATGGTAACCATGAATTATTTTCTACTTTTGTTTTGAAGTGAAAAAGAAGACATGATAATGCAGACGAGAAATGAAATGGAGAGACATGGACTTCTGCACTGACTTTCTCAATACAAATGTTGAACAATCTAATTTCCCTCAGTTGCATTTTCACAAATAGAATTAAGGTTTCACAAATCTAGAACTGTGCTATAAAGAATGTTTAGACTCTCTGGGATCATCTAGTCCAGATTTGATGAGTCTAGGTATAGTGGTTTAAGATCAGGACCTGGTCTAATGTGGTCTAGATGTGAAAAAAAACACTGAAATCTCCCTTTTTTTGTATTTTTACAAATAGAATAAAGGTTTCACAAATCTAGAACTGTGCTATAAAGAATGTTTAGACTCTCTGGGATAATTCTAGTCCAAATAAATTGGCTATGCAGCGATTAAAGCGCCTGTCACACTGTCCCGAAATTGACACCAGATGGACACATGATAAAGGAAATGTTCAAATTCGGCTCTGATCATGTAAGAAAAATGTGCAACATGTAAGGTCAAAGTCTAACATGTTGATAACAGAACCTCACTGGTGAGAAAAAATGCCCTCCACTAGTTACTAGTAGAAAAACATCTGTGTCACTAGTTACTAGTGACTCCTCTAAGGCTTCACTAGTTAACTAGTGAGATAAAGTGTGTGTAACTAGTTAGCTAGTAAGGTAAAAAACAATGGTACTAGTGTAGCTAGTGGACACTTTGGACCTCACTAGTTAACTAGTGCACATTTTGAGCCTCAATAGTCAGCTTGTAAAACCAAAAGAGGCTTCAACTAGTTAACTAGTGAACATTCTGCCTTCACTAGTTAACGTGTAAGCTGCAATATGTATCCACTAGTTAACTAGTTGCCGTGCATATGGCTCACTAGTGAACGTGTATGGCATACACGTTCACTAGTCAGCCATATGCAAATGAGGCAGGCTGGACCCAGATTCTGATTGGTCAGTTCAGCTCTGTGAGGGAGAGCCTTAGGGGGCGTTCTCCTGCAATGTTTTTAGCAACGTCTCGAACGTGAGGTGCATCAGTCGGGTATTTAGTGCCTACTGTTAACATATTGTCCGTGGGAAGTCAGTCAGTGTGTGTTTTGCCTAGAGAAATACAGTTTCTGTTTCTGCTTTGCTCCGCTTTCTGTGTGTGTTTTTGTTGGTGCGAGTGTGGGTATGCTTGTGTGTGAGAACACCGGCACTCGAGACACAAAAGTATATGATCGTGGGACATTTTATCAGCGGTGCTCATGAAATTAATAAAGTAGAAACACTGGACAGATCTTAAAATCAGGATAACGATAGATCCGTATGATAAACAACCTCTCCATATTTGCCTTAGACTAATATTTACGGAAGTCACAGCGATCTCTCAAAGCTGTGATCCGGAGAGGGTTACTTCCTCTTTCTATCCATCACTAATGTCCTTCTGTTACATAGTTCTATTCTAATCCAGCACCTTTCAAATTGCAGCTAACAAATGTTTTAAAGAGGATCTATATTCCTGTCTGCAGTCCTAAGGCAACTTTCTAATTTTAACAAAGTCTTCAATGTTCTTACCTCATTTGATAAACAGTCATATGATCATAATTACAACAATACTTTTGTTTTATATTTTTGTAAATATGGTCATATGACTGTATTTTAAAACACAGTGTATGTAAGCTCTTAAAGAAACTATTTGGGCTGGGTGGCGCTCTATAGCTAGGGCCAATAGGAGACCTCGATGCATTATTTCCCCTCCTCCTCATTAGCATTCTGTGCAACTAGTTAACATGTCAGAGCTTTTGCAGCGCACTACCTAACTTGTAAGACTTTTAGCGTCACTAGTACGGTCAGAGGGTCACTAGTTGTCACAGTCTGCTTCCTCACTCACCTATTTTCTGCATTAGCATTCCTGAGTCACCTGGTAGTCACACCCTGTTTCTCTCTCACACTCTGTTACACCCATCAGCTCCAGTAGTATATAGGCCCACTTCACTCTCACCTCAGTGCCAGATCGTACTTTGCAGCATGCCAGTCTTTCCCGCATTACCTTCCAGATTGCTCTCCCGGTTTCGACCTGTCTGCCCTGACCAGCCTGCCTCGCCTGTTTCCTGACCCTGCCTTCCCTGGACTATTCTGCCTGTGCTCCCTGACCCTGTCTGTACCTGCGTCTCCCGTCTTGCTTACTCCTGGAACCCTCGCCTGTCCCCGACCAGCCCTTTGCCTACTGTCTGCCGTTTGTTTCCGACCACCTTTGCCTTTAATAAAGCTGGTTACCGACTATCCTGGTTTCCCGTGTGTTGCATTTTGGTTCTCAGCTCGTTTGTGACAGAACGATCTGGCCAGAAATGGACCAAGCAACACCGGGTCTCCTAGAGACCGCTTTGAGAGGGTTGAGGATGCCATCCAAAGACAGGAGGTCACGATAGCTACCTTAGCTACCGAGACCCACCAGGCAACCTCAACCCAGGGACAAACGCTGGCTTACCTGACCCCAGATGCAGCAGATGGCCGCCACTGTACAACAGCTAGCCGCTACCATGGCTGCTACCGTCCCTCCGCCCGCAGCTCCGATGTTCACTCCAGCCCCTGGCCCGACTGGATACGCTCCGGAGCCTCGTGTGGGAACGCCGGAACGCTACGCTGGTGAGCCTGAGGGATGCAGTCCTTTTCTCACAAACTGTTCCATATTTTTCACTGCAGCCACACCTTCGCCTCCGAGGCGGCTCGTGTAGCGTTCGCTGTAATCATCTGACGGGGAAAGCCCGTTTATGGGGAACTGCAGAGTGGGAGCAGCAGACTCCAGCCTGCGTCTCTTTTGCTGCATTTTCCGCGGAGATGCGGAAGGTGTTCGGTTCCGTTCGTCTGGGTCCCGACGCTGCCGGAGGTCTGCTGAGCTGAGCCAGGGTTCCGGCACGGTGGTAGATTACGCTAGACTTCCGCACCAGCAGCCGCCGCAGCAGCTGGAACGAGCCGGCGCAGTGTGACGCATTTCTGAGAGGATTAGCGGATTATATAGAGATGAGCTGGTTTCCTATGATCTCCCTGCTTCCTTGGATGGGTTGATCGAGCTCACCTCTCGGATTGACAGCGAATCCAGACCCGGAGAGGAGAGCACAGACGCGAACGGCGGCCCGCTCGCGACAACAACTTCCGGTTTCCGGGGATTTCGACTTCCGGTTTCGGCATCCCATTCCTACTCTGACTCACGGTACGGGGAGGTCGAGCCCATGCAAGTTGGTCGTACCAGTCTTACCCTGAGGAGAAGGAATTACGTCGAAGAGGTAATCTATGCCTTTACTGTGGTCGGGCTGGACATTTTGTTTCCCGTTGTCCGGTAAAAGGCAGAGCTCACCAGTAATGGGGAGTATACTGGTGGGCCAAACCTCTGAGCTGATCCCCAATCTAAGACCCTTGTGCCATGCTCGACTCCTCTGACAGGCAAATCTCAGGCCTGGCTGTTTTATCGATTCCGGATCAGATGTCAGCATCATTGACGAGGAGCTCGCACAACAGCTGGGCATCCAACAGGTTCGGCTGCCCCAGCCGGTACCGGCTAATGCTTTGGATGGTCACCTGCTGGGAACGGTGACACACCAACGACACCGGTCCATATGCTCATGTCGGGGAACCACCATGAGACAATCCATTTCATGTGCTACGGTCCCCCCAAATTCCTCTGATTTTGGGTTATCCGTGGCTCCGCCGCCACAACCCGAACATTGACTGGGCGACGGGTCCATCTTAGGTTGGAGTTCTCCTGTCATCAGGTTTGCCTCAGCAGGCCGCCGCACCTCAACTATCTGTGGATATGAACCTGGTTCCGGATGTCACAGGGGTTCCGGCAGAATATTTGGACTTTAAGGAGGTTTTTAGCAAGACTAAGGCGACATCTCTGCCACCTCATCGGCCCTATGACTGCGCCATTGAGCTACATCCAGGCGCAGTCCCACCAAGGCCCGGTTGTACTCGCTTTCGGCACCGGAGAGGAAATCCATGGAGACTTACGTCAATGACTCTCTGGCTGCGGGAATTATTCGTCCTTCCACTTCACCCGCAGGAGCAGGTTTTTTTTTTGTGGCGAAGAAGGACAAGACCCTGAGCCCTGCATTGACTATCGGGGTCTGAACGACGTCACGGTGAAGAATCGATATCCCCTGCCACTCATCTCGTCAGCGTTCGAGTTACTACAAGGGGCTACAATCTTCACTAAGCTGGATTTACGAACGCTTATCACCTGGTACGAATCCGAGAGGGGGACGAATGGAAGACCGCCTTCAACACCTCTTCGGGACATTACGAGTACCTGGTGATGCCATTTGGACTTACCAACGCCCCTGCAGTTTTCCAAGCGTTGGTGAACGACGTACTCCGGGACATGTTGGATCGTTATGTTTTTGTTTATCTGGACGATTTTGATTTTTTCAAAGAATCTCAAGAACACATCCACCACGTCCAGACAGTCCTCAGAGACTTCTGGAGAACTCGCTTTTCGTCAAGACGGAGAAGTGCGAGTTTCACACTTCTTCGGTCGCCTTCTAGGCTACATCGTAGGTCAAGGAAGTTTGGAGATGGACCCCTCCAAAGTTTCAGCGGTTACCTCGTGGCGGGTTCCTGATTCCCGGAAGGAGCTGCAGCGTTTCCTGGGATTCGCTAACTTTTACAGACGGTTCATCCGTGGCTACAGCACCGTGGCCGCCCCGCTCACCGCCCTGACCTCGTCCAAGGTGACGTTCCGATGGTCCCCTGCAGCCGAGGAGGCTTTTCAGGACCTCAAGGGCCGGTTTACGTCAGCTCCTATCCTACAAGTACCAGACCCCGCTGGTCAGTTGGGTGGAGGTGGATGCTTCTGACGTAGGGGTGGGGGCCATCCTGTCGCAACGTTCTGGTAAGAACCAGAAGCTCCACCCCTGTGCTTTCTTTTCGAGAAGATTGAGTCCGGCGGAGAGAAACTATGACGTGGGGAACCGGGAGCTTCTAGCAGTCAAGTTGGCGTTGGAGGAGTGGCGACACTGGCTTGAGGGGACAGAACAACCATTTCAGGTTTGGACTGACCATAAGAACCT
This sequence comes from Dissostichus eleginoides, assembly GCA_031216635.1. Classification (NCBI taxonomy): domain Eukaryota; kingdom Metazoa; phylum Chordata; class Actinopteri; order Perciformes; family Nototheniidae; genus Dissostichus; species Dissostichus eleginoides. Next base: position 38,068,431 of record CM062268.1, on the reverse strand, counting down.
GGAATATATCAGGTCGGCACAAAGACTTAATTCCCGGCAAGCCAGGTGGTCGTTATTTTTCACCCGGTTAAATTTTTTCCTCTCCTACCGCCCGGGCTCCCGCAACGTGAAGGCCGATGCTCTGTCCCGGCAGTTCGGGAGGGGGGGAGACACCTGCGGTATCCCGGACACTATTCTCCCTGCTCCTCGAGTGATCGGCGTCCTCGCTTGGGAGATTGAGGAGAGGGTTAAGACCGCTTTGGTGGACCAACCCGGTCCTAGTTCTTGTCCTCTCAACCGGTTGTTTGTGCCTCAAGTTTTGAGGGCTGAGGTGCTTCAGTGGGCTCACAGCTCCAGACTTTCCTGCCACCCTGGGATACAACGTACTCGAGGGATGGTCCTGCAACGGTTCTGGTGGGCCACGCTGGAGGCATACACCCGGGAGTTTGTGAACGCCTGTCCTGTGTGCAATCGGCACAAACCCTCTCACCAAGCGCCTGCTGGCCTCCTTCATCCATTACCAGTCCCACATCACCCTTGGTCACATATTTCATTGGACTTTGTGACTGTTCTACCACTGTCCCACGGACATACTGCCATCTTGACGGTGGTAGATCGGTTTAGTAAATTGGCTCATTTCATACCCCTGCCTAAGATCCCGTCAGCTAAGAGACGCGGAACTTATTCTTCTCCACGTTTTTTCGCCTCCAGGGACTGGCGACTGATGTGGTTTCCGACCGGGGCCCAGTTCACCTCTGTGTTTTGGAGGGAATTTGTGAACTGATCGGGGTGACGGTCAGTCTCACCTCCGGTTTCCACCCCAGCCAACGGCCAGACGGAACGGAAGAATCAGGAGATGGAGACCACTCTCCGCTGCATGGTGTCCGATCATCCAACGGCCTGGTCAAAACAACTCCTGTGGGTGGAGTATGCCCACAACACCCTCATCAGTTCCGCCACTGGTCTTTCCCCTTTCCAGTGTGCCTACGGTTTTCAACCCCCATTGTTCTCTGCATTAGAGAGGGAGGTTACCTGTCCGTCTGTCCAGGCTTTCATCAGACGTTGTCGGAGGACTTGGAGGCAGGCCCGAACAACCCTGCTTCAGTCTGCTAACCGGTACGCCACATCAGCGCACCGCCGACGCACCAAGGCACCTGTGTACCTGTGTACCTGGTAGGCCAGAGGGTGTGGCTTTCCACTCAGAACATTCCCCTTCGGGTAGAGTCTAAGAAGTTAGCGCCCAGGTTTATTGGACCCTTCGAGATTGTCAAGGTTATTAACCCTGCAGCGGTCCGACTGAGTTTGCCCCGGAACATGAAGATCCATCCCACCTTCCACGTCTCTAGGATTAAACCTGTCCGGGAGAGTCCTATGATCCCCGCCGCCCCTCCACCACCACCCCCTAGGATGATCGATGGGGGTCCTACTTACACCCTTCGTTGCCTGCTCCGTTCCCGTTGCAGAGGAGAGGGGTACAATATTTAGTGGACTGGGAGGGCTATGGTCCTGAGGAGAGGCAGTGGATTCCTGCTCGTCACATCCTAAACCCACAACTCATCCGGAGCAGCCTTCTAGGACCCACGCCCAACCAGGCGTTAAGCCAGGGGGTATTCGTCCGCTACAGACCAGGGGCTTCGTCGAGGAGGAGGGTGAGGCGTCATTGGTCGAGGAGGACGAGGACTTCCAGGAGAGGGAGGCCGAGAGAGCATCTTCAGATGAGTATTGAATTGAATTAAAACACAGGTAGGGAACTAGAAAAAATATAAAAAATATAGTAAAATATAACAGTATTTACATTCCAATGGAATGGAATGAAAAAAGGAATAAAATATGAATACAAATCGGCAGTAATAAAAAAGACAAGAAAACAGATATATTGTATATTGTGTGTGCATTAATGTAATGCATAGAGTCTATGCGCTGTGATTGGTCCACGACTAAAGGAATAGGTCGTGGAGACAAAAGCTGGTTGGCCAAGGCCCCCCCCCCCCTTTGAGGAAGGCCAGTCCAATTAAACCTGACTATGTTCAAAAGGCATTGTCCCTAACATGCTGCCCCCTTAATCCTCTACACGTACATGAGGATCCTCAGAGTGTGTTTCTCTGGCTCCAAACAGACCAGACAGAAAGCTCTCAGTACCTGTGCACCTCACCTCGCTTCCCTCATCAATTTCTCTTTTGGAGTCTTGTTTGAAATATTACAGAGCAGGTTTGATATGAGCAGTGTTCCCAACATGCTGCGCGTTTTATTATCCCTGTACTTTCTAACATGCCAGCCTCTCTTTACCCCAGTCCTCTACGGGCTGAAGATGTCTAAAATCCGAATCATATGTAAGCGTCTGTTGTGTGGAGAAGTGTAGGTCATCAAGAGATTGCAGAGAAAGAGAATGAAAGGATTCTGACTTCAGCAGTATTAACTCTAATGACGTGTCTAGCTCACCTCCCGTTGTCTGTTCTTATTTTTCTTTAATTGTACTCTGTGCTAAATGTTTTTTATCTTTACCCACAGGAGGATCATGGTGAACTCTACTCACGTTTCATATTTCACTCTTGCTGCATACTTCGACACGGGTTTTTTAAAATACGTGTTCTTCATGATTGTCATGTGTTTATATGTGTTTATTATAGGTGCCAACGTGTTGCTGATTGTGGTGATCTGTGTGAACAGGAGCTTACATGAACCTATGTACCTTTTTCTGTGCAGCCTGTTTGTAAATGAACTCTGTGGTAGTACAGGGTTGTTTCCATTCCTTCTGGTTCAGATCCTCTCTGACATTCACACTGTTTCTGCTCCGCTCTGCTTCCTGCAGATTTTTTGCATTTATTCATATGGAAGTATACAATTTAGTACTTTAGCCGTCATGTCTTATGACAGATATCTTGCTATCTGTAATCCTCTGCAATATAACACACGTATGACTTCTAACAAAGCTGCCATGTTTATTGCAGTGTCATGGTTATATCCATTTATTGCCATTTGGATTATGGTGTCTCTGACTCTTTCTCTACAGCTGTGTGGGAACATCATTAACAAAGTTTACTGTGATACCTACTCCATTGTTAAGCTGGCCTGCTCTGACACTACAGTCAATAATATTTATGGAATCTTTATTACTTTTTTTTTAATCATGTTTCCTGTTTCTCTCACTTTGATCTCATACATGAGGATCCTCAGAGTGTGTTTCTCTGGCTCCAAACAGACCAGACAGAAAGCTCTCAGTACCTGCACACCTCACCTTGCTTCCCTGCTTATTGTGTCTTTTGGGTCTTGCTTTGAAGTAATACAGAACAGATTTGACATGAAATATGTGCCGAATATACTGCGCATTTTATTATCCCTGTACTTTCTAACATGCCAGCCTCTCTTTACCCCAGTCCTCTACGGGCTGAAGATGTCTAAAATCCGCATCATATGTAAGCGTCTGTTGTGTGGTGAAGTGTAGGTCATCAAGAGATTGCAGAGAAAGAGAATGAAAGGACCCTGACTTCAGCAGTATTAACTCTAATGACGTGTCTAGCTCACTGTGTGCAGAGGAAGGAAATGAAACGTGCAGCTGTGCATGTGCTGAGCTTGATGCTGCTCTCTCTTTCTGTTTCCTATCTTGCTTTTCACTTTTCATATCAGCCTCAGTGACTTTAGGAGAACCCTGAAAGGTCCATGAGTCAGGACGTTAGGAGTGAAACTGAAGTTAAAGCTGAACGAAGCTTCTCGCTGTGAACAGACACAGAGCAGCTTCATATCAACTATGTTCCCAATATGTTGACAGTATTTTCACAATCGTATTCTCTAACATGTAATGTGTCCCAAATATACATCCTGTGTACAAATCTGCTGTTAGCTTTCATATCAAGTGACCTGAGTATAAATCAATGCAGCGTTGTACTACACTGAATAAATAACACACACAGCGGTTTGTATTGTTTTTCATGTCATGCCAAGTAATGGTTCTGATCCTTTACGGGATGCACAACATTTACCCGTCATGAAGTATTTTTGTACTTTATTGAATTTGTACTTTTACTAAAGTAAAGGATCTTCTTCCAGCTTTAATTAATCTAAAGCGACTCACACTGAGAGCTTCTGCAGGCTGTAATACCTGTTGAAACATCAGTCATTTAACATTACAAAGAAATCAAAGGCAGTAGCTGTGCCAAAAGAATTAGAAGCCTGGAAGTCATGATCTATATTATAGAGTCAGTTTGAGGTGCCCCAATACATTTCACATGATTTGCAGGTATTTTGTCTAAAATATGATGCTGTCCTTTTCAAATACTATGAATTGGATTTACCCTTACTTTCAACCCCATTCATTTGTAATTTGAAATGCTCACCCTATCACATAGTGTAAAACATACAAAGAGATCTGAAACCAGGGTGAAATTACTCTAAAGGAAGTGCCAAAGACAATATTTCAGTTACATAACTGTAAGAGCTCCAAAAAGAAAATCAGCTCCAAATTAACCAAACATCTGAAGATGCTCCCGTTCTCCAAGACCCTTTAAAGGTCTGAAAAAGGACAAAATGTAAAAGCTAACACCTCGAGACGCCATATTCTACAAGCCCAATCTAGACCCCTCAGACATTTTGAGTCCCCAGGAGACAGTGTTTGTTCATTTTTGGAAATCATTGTGATTCTCAAAGCCTTAGTGGACCCCAGAATGCTATCTCCAGAATATCCCCAGAATGCTAATGACTATACCCCTATAACTTTGGAATAGCCAACCCTCAGGACAGATCTCCCACCGTATCAAATTTAAAGTAAATCGGAATAACTTAATTTTTTGCAGATAATTGGCCGGAAAAGGGTAAAAGTCAAGGTTGTCCAATCGTCTTAGTTTCACCGACTGAATCCTTGGGTTGGCTTGATAGCATGTTCAACATTTCAACCCCATACCTCTAGTCATTGTGAAGATAGGTCCCTCAGCATTCCAAATACCGTGGGCCCTACATTATGGTATTTTTAACGGATGTTCCCAATACCGTACCACAGGGCCTCGGGTATTTGAAATGTACAGTCTTACTTTTAAGGTTCTTTTGCCTGGGGGGCTACAACTTACAGGGCACGATACACTAAACCCTTGCCAGTGTGTTTAGGGGTGCTAGACTGAAGAGAGGTCCCTTAACCTGTTAAGCCCGATGTTGGACAACACAACAATATTCACAAAACTGTGTCTCAGGTCTCAAAAGACCTCATGAAAGATGACACACGAAGTGAGGATACCCGGCCCGGAGGAAGCCCGGGGTCCCCTTCTGGAGCCAGGCCCAGAAGGAGGACTCGTCGGCGAGCGTCTGGTGGCCGGGCTTGCCACGGAGCCCCGCCGGGCACAGGCCGAAAAGGCCACGTGGGCAACACCTCCGCTTCTCCATCCCGCGGGCCCACCACCTACGGGAAACAGCGATGGGGTCGGGTGCACTGCCAGAAGGGTGGCAGTGAAAGCAGAGAGTCTCGACGGACCAGACCCGGGCGACAGAAGCTGGCTTTGGGGACGTGGAATGTCACCTCTCTGGGGGGGAAGGAGCCGGAGCTTGTGCGGGAGGTGGAGCGTTACCAGTTGGATCTGGTTGGGCTCACCTCTACGCACAGCGTCGGCTCTGGAACCTTACTTCTGGATAGGGGTTGGACTCTATTCTTCTCCGGAGTTGCCCAAGGTGTGAGGTGCCGGGCGGGTGTGGTGATACTCACAAGCACCCGGTTGGGTGCTTCTTTGTTGGAGTTTACCCCAGTTGACGAGAGGGTCGCCTCCCTACGCCTGCGGGTTATGGGGGGGAAAACTCTGACTGTTGTGTGTGCTTATGCACCAAACAGCAGTTCAGAGTATACGGCCTTCTTGGAGACCCTGGAAAGAGTCCTGTATGGGGCTCCTGAAGGCGGCTCTTTAATCTTGCTGGGAGACTTCAACGCACATGTGGGCAATGATGGAGACACTTGGAGGGGCGTGATTGGGAGGAACGGCCCCCCTGATCTGAACCGGAGTAGTGGTTTGTTACTGGACTTCTGTGCTAGTCATAGATTGGCCATAACAAACACCATGTTCGAACATAAGGATGCTCATAAGTGTACGTGGTACCAGAGCACCCTAGGCCGAAGGTCCATGATCGATTTCGTTATCGTATCATCGGACATGAGGCCGTATGTTTTGGACACTCGGGTAAAGAGAGGGGCGGAGTTGTCAACTGATCACCATCTGGTGGTGAGTTGGGTCAAGTGGCGGGGGAAGCCTCTGGACAGACCTGGTAATCCCAAACGTGTAGTTTGGGTGAACTGGGAACGTCTGGAGGAGGCCCAAGTTCAGGAGGCCTTCAACTCACACCTCCGGCGGAGCTTTTCGGGCATTCCTGTGGAGGTTGGGGACATTGCCTCAAGGGGCGGTAACCCTCGAACCTCCTGGTGGACACCGGTGGTCAGGGAAGCCGTCCGACTGAAGAAGGAGGCCTTCAGGGATTTGTTATCCCGGGGGACTCCTGAGGCAGTTGCAAGGTACCGACAGGCCCGAAGGGCAGCAGCCTCAGCCGTGGCTGAGGCAAAGCAGCGGGTGTGGGAGAAGTTCGGAGAAGACATGGAAAAGGACTTTCGGGCGGCACCAAAGTTGTTCTGGAAAACTGTCCGACACCTCAGGAGGGGGAAGCAGGGAACCATCCAAGCTGTGTACAGTAAGGATGGGACGTTGTTGACCTCAACTGATGGAGTGTTAGGGCGTTGGAAGGAACACTTTGAGGAACTCCTGAACCCGACAACTCCGCCCTCTATGTTAGAGGCAGAGCTGGAGTATGATGGGGGATCAACACCAATCTCCCGGGGGGAGGTCACTGAGGTTGTCAAACAACTCCACAGTGGCAAAGCCCCGGGGGTGGATGAGATCCGCCCAGAAATGCTGAAGGCTCTGGGTGTTGAGGGACTGTCATGGTTGACACGTCTCATCAACGTTGCGTGGAAGTCGGAAACAGTACCGAAGGAGTGGCAGACCGGGGTGGTGGTTCCCCTTTTCAAAAAGGGGGATCAGAGGGTGTGTGCCAATTACAGAGGCATCACACTACTCAGCCTCCCCGGGAAAGTTTACTCTAAGGTACTCAAAAGGAGGGTCAGGCCGATTGTCGAACCTCAGATTGAGGAGGAACAATGCGGATTCCGTCCTGGTCGTGGAACGACGGATCAGCTTTTTACTCTCGCAAGGATCCTGGAGGGGGCCTGGGGGTACGCTTATCTGGTCTACATGTGTTTTGTAGAGTTGGAGGCCATGGTTCTCAGCAGGAAACCGATGGACTGTCCACTCCAAGTAGGGAATGAGGCCTTACCCCAAGTCAAGGAGTTCAAGTATCTCTGGGTCTTGTTCTCGAGTGAGGGAACAATGGAGCGTGAGATTGGCCGGGGAATCAGAGCAGCGGGAGCGGTACTGCAGTCACTTTACCGCACCGTTGTGACGAAAAGAGAGCTGAGCCAGAAGGCAAAGCTCTCTGTCTACCGGGCCATTTTCGTCCCTACCCTCACCTATGGTCATGAAGGATGGGTCATGACCGAAAGAACGAGATCGCGGATACAAGCGGCCGAGATGGGTTTTCTCCGCAGGGTGGCTGGCGTCTCCCTTAGGGATAAGGTGAGAAGTTCAGTCATCCGGGAGGGACTCGGAGTTGAACCGCTCCTCCTTCGCGTCGAAAGGAGCCAGTTGAGGTGGTTCGGGCACCTAGTAAGGATGCCACCTGGGCGCCTCCCTAGGGAGGTGTTCCAGGCACGTCCAGCTGGGAAGAGACCAAGGGGTAGACCTAGGACCAGGTGGAGGGATTATATCTCTTCGCTGGCCTGGGAGCGCCTTGGGATCCCCCAGTCAGAGCTGGTTGATGTGGCCAGGGAAAGGAAAGTTTGGGGCTCTCTGCTGGAACTGCTAACCCCGCGACCCGACCACGGATAAGCGGGAGAAGATGGATGGATGGATGGATGTGTCTCAGGGCTTCTTAACATTTAACAACCTATTAATGTGTCAGACCCACTTAACGGGAAGAAACTCAGCTATCAAACAATATTAACATTTTTTAGCTAAACGAAACACAAGGGTAATACCAAGCCTCTGAATTAGCACTAAGTGAAAAAATGCTAACAGTCTTAGCACAGAACTCACGTTAGATATATTGTATACTTCATGCAATCTGCACAAACTAGATATCATATGAAAGCTGAGATTCCACAGATTCCAATGGTATAATTATCATCACTGTGCGACCAGAACTCACGGCAGCGAAAGCTAGCAAAGACAACACACAACTTCACTTTACGGGGCCAAAACAGCGAATACGTCTTACCTTTGCTGTTTTCTGATCAAAAGTTGTCTCTGTGTCACTTTGAAATGATTACTGATAATCCATCATAACATTTATGTCAATAAACGTAGTTTTCATATAGAGTGTATGAGAGCTTCCGGTTTTGGGCATGCTGGCTGCGCATCACTCTCATTCACCAATGGTAATGTTTAGATGGATTTAGGAACACCCTCTCGATTCTATTGGCTCTAACGGTTCAAAAGAGGTGTCAATCACCAAAATCGACCAATGGGTTCCAGAGATATGGCAAATCCACCCAAATGACCCCAGAGGTGTTTTTCTTTTCTAAACCTCTCTAAAGGTCAAATGTCACTTGTTTTGCATCAATCTTGATACAGGGTACTTATTATATGTTATAGTTTGGATTCCTAAAGCTTTTAGTCTCCTATCCCATCATTCAAGGCTGGCTTTCACTATAAGTAATGTATTTTTACTATGTTCAATCTGAATTTACTTTAAAATAAAAACATCTATATTGATTCTGACTCTTCTACATCCAACTCACAGGTTTATCATTGCTTTGAGAAAAAAGATTATTATTTTACCCTTTTTAGAAGGGAAGTTATTGTAAAGGAGAGGGGAGGGGTATAAAAGGGAAAGGGTTCTTTTAAATCAGGTAGAGAGCAAAGCTGGGTAATCAAGGAGCCAACTACTAAGTTTAAGATTTTAATACAATAATTTATTCAGGAGAACATAAAAACTTTACTAAGAAACAAAAAACAGAGCTGTCTAAAATATAATCTCAGTAAAAAGATAGTCTAAAACTATTTTAAAATACAATTAAACGCAGTTAAAACAATACAAGGAATTCCAATGCCAAAAGGGTTAAAAATATTTTCTTCAAAACCAGAGTCTTTCCAGGGCTGTAAAGGTGCTCCGTCGACACTCTCCTGGACTGCCGTGTCTCTTAATCCCTGTTCGCCTGTGCCTGTGCTCCCTGTGCCTGTGCTCCTGCTGCCTGTGCCTGTGCTCCTGCTGCCTGTGCCTGTGCTCCTGCTGCCTGTGCCTGTGCTCCTGCTGCCTGTGCCTCTGCTCCTGCTGCCTGTGCCTGTGCTCCTGCTGCCTGTGCTCTCTCTGCTGCCTGTGCCGTCTCCTGCTGCTCCCTGTTCCTGCTGTGCTCCTGCTCCTCCTGTGCCTGTGTCCTGCTGCCTGTGCCTCTGCTCCTGCCTGTGCCTCTGCTCCTGCTGCCTGTGCTCTGCTCCTGCCTGTGCCTGCTCCTGCTCTGCTGCCTTGCTCCTGCTGCCTGTGCCTCTGCTCCTGCTGCCTGTGCCTCTGCTCCTGCCTGTGCCCTGCTGCCTGTGCTCCTGCTGCCTGTGCCTGCTCCTGCTGCCTGTGCCTCTGCTCCTGCTGCCTGTGCCTCTGCTCCTGCTGCCTGTGCCGCTCGTGCTCCTGCTGCCTGTGCCTCTGCTCCTGCTGCCTGTGCCTCTGCTCCTGCTGCCTGTGCCTTGCTCCTGCTGCCTGTGCCTCTGCTCCTGCTGCCTGTGCCTCTGCTCCTGCTGCCTGTGCCTTTGCTCCTGCTGCCTGTGCCTGTGCTCCTGCTGCCTGTGCCTGTGCTCCTGCTGCCTGTGCCTGTGCTCCTGCTGCCTGTGCCTCTGCTCCTGCTGCCTGTGCCTCTGCTGTCTCCTTCAGTTTCTCCCAGTCTCAGTCTGTCTTCTGCTGCTGCTCTTCTCCTTCCATTTATAGGCAGGGCTGTTGGTGCAAATTGGCTCCAGGTGTGGTCACTCATTGTTAATCAACATGGCAAGGCCAAGCCAAACATTTCAAAATAAAAGCATGCAGCAGGAAGTTAAAACCAGTTAAAAAGGCAAACACATTTCAGAGTAAAATCACACAATAAAAAGGTATAAAACACACACACTTAAAACCATGCAATAATGAATCATTAAAATACATTGCCATGTGACATCTGGCTCACATGTCCCCCCTAACCAGCCGCAGGCAGAAGGCTGGAAAGAGACACTGAAGAGAGAGATCATGGATGACGTGAAATCCCAGATGCAAGGACTCGCACAGGAACTGATGAAGGAAATCAAACACTTCTTCAACTAGTCACTGCTGCACCCCCACCACCAACTCAGCCTTGGCGAGAGCGACGACAACCAACATCGCAATCTAACAACTGGGATGAGCAAGGTAGGCCTATCTGCCGTCAATGCAAACAGTGGGCACATTGCAAGGTTTTGTAGGAGGCCAGCTGCCCCCAGTCAGCTTTAAACTAGCCGTCCCTGCTGCTGAGGTCCGAGGGGCAGGGCTTGCTAATCCACCAGAAGAATCAAGGGCCACTGACATTTATTGGGCAATGTCCAACAATTTTAGTATCCATTGAGGGGTAAAGCTACAAGGACTACTAGATACGGGGTCTCAAGTAACATTAATGCAACAGAGTTTGTTTGAGAAGCATTTCAACCAGGCTAAGCTTGGGAAGACCCCTGTAGTTTTTAAGTTGAGAGCTGCCAATGGCCTTGAGATTCCTTACACTAGCTATGCTGTGTTGGATCTGGAAGTGGAAGGTGTTCAGATACCAGGGTGGGGGGTTGTGATAGTAAAGGATGAACACTCCACACACCCGCTCATAATTGGTATGAATGTTGTAACTGCCTGTTGGAATGCCCTCTTCAAATGGCCCGGAAAGTCTGCTTTCCCCCCACCACAGTTGAACAACAGAGTTTGGAGATATGCCTTTGCCAGCTGTCGACGTGTCGAGGCCACCATGGCAGAGGACGGGCTCCTTGGATATGTGCGGCCGGCTGGCCGACACAACATTGTAGTCCCTCCAAAGAGTGAGCTGCTGGTGTGGGGTCGTGCTCGGATGGGCCCGAAAGGAGCAGACTACTGTGCCTTGGTGGAAGCACTGCCAGATGCTAGCGATGTGGGAGTGGCGAGGACGCTAGCAGTGGTGAGAAATGGCAGAGTCCCTGTACGTGTTTACAACCCACACCCCTACAGCTTGTCTATAGGTCGGTACCAGAAGCTTGGAAAGCTGTACCATGTAGATGGGCTGATGTCCATGGACCCCGTGACCTGAACCTGTCCCTTGATGACGACTGTGTCGTGGAAGTGACCTTGGTGGATGCGCAACTACAGATGGAAAACAGGCGTTACCAAAGGAGGTGAGAGACTTAGCCAACAGACCTGATCTGTCCGAACCGCAACAGGAAGAGCTAAGCACCCTGCTGCGCAAATGGAGAAAGTTTCGCAGACGGATTTTGGCGGACGGACCTGGCACCGTATCCACACTGGCAGTGCAGCACCTGTCAGAGAGAGGTACCGACCCCTTCCTCCTATGATGTACAAGGAAATGAAGACTCTACTTGCGGTATGCTAGAGAAAGGAGTGATTAAGGAGAGCTGTAGTCCCTGGGCAGCACCTATAGTGTTGGTAAAGAAGAAAGATGGTAGTTGGAGATTTTGTGTTGATTACAGAAAATTGAATGCTGTAACGTAACCCATAAAGATGCCTTCCCTCTGCCCAGGATTGAAGAGACTCTCACTAACCTGACCCGAGCGGAGTGGTTCACAACTCTTGACCTGGCAGCGGCTACTGGCAGGTTGAGATGGATCCCCAAGACCGGGAGAAAACTGCTTTTTCCACCCCACTTGGCCTGTTTGAGTTTGAGCGCATGCCCTTTGGACTTTGCTAATGCGCCTGCAACATTCCAACGGTTAATGCAACAGTGTTTAAGTGGTCCATTGGCAGAGTCTCTTTTAGTGTACTTGGATGACATTATCATTTACTCACCTGATTTCTCCTTTCACCTGCAGCATTTGGATGAGGCTTTCCAAAGGCTGTGGCAGTATGGATTGAAACTACGGCTGGACAAATGTAAGCTCCTCCGACACGAGGTGACGTTTTTGGGCCATTTGGTGGACCAGGATGGGGTAAGACCTGTCCCTGACAAAATAACAGCTGTACTTGACTGGCCGGTACCCGCCACCGTAAGACAAGTAAGAGCCTTTTTAGGACTCGCTGGTTATTACAGACGCTTTGTTGCTGGTTTTGCTAAAATTGCACGCCCTTTGAACACTCTACTGACAGGCATCCCAGCTGATAAGAAATCAGAGACACGTAAAGTACAGTGGTCCTCTGAGTGTCAAACAGCATTTGATGCATTAAAGACTGCACTGACGCAAGCACCTGTTTGGCATATGCAGACTATTCCTTGCCATTTATAGTCTACACAGATGCCAGCAACCAAGGCTTAGGAGCAGTTCTGTCCCAAGTGCAAGAGGGGCAAGAGCGAGTGATAGCCTATGCCAGCCGCAGCCTACACCCTACTGAACGGAACGATGCCAACTACAGCTCATTCAAGCTTGAACTGTTGGCCCTGAAGTGGGCAGTGACAGAGAAATTCAAGGACTACCTAACTGGGGCGCAGGTCACTGTTTTTACTGACAATAACCCTGTTGCTCATCTACAGACGGCTCGCCTGGGTGCCGTAGAACAGCGCTGGGTTGCACAACTCGCCTCTTTCAACTACGAAATAAAGTTTCGCTCGGGTAAGAGCAACGCTAATGCAGACGCATTATCAAGATGTCCAGTTGCCTCCTTGTCTTCTAGGGCTCCAGACGAGGAGTGTATTACAAGACCAGCTGCAACCACAGCAGCCATTGAGTTAACACCTGGAGGACGGGATGAGTTGGCCAGCAGTGACTGGGAAGAGGCACAAGGTAATGACCCCAACATCCAGACAGTTAGGAGGTATGTGGAAAACCGGCTGGCACCCAAAGGACCAGAACGCCAGGCCTGCAAAACACAGAAAATATTGCAACAATGGAAGAAATTGCAAGTTAAGGAAAATAAACTGTGTCGTAAGGTGATTGACCAGCACACCCATGAAGTACACTACCAGATTGTGTCTCCAAGCTCCAGGTACCAGGAAGTCTGGGAGAAATTCCACGAAGCTGCTGCCCATGCTGGTGTGGACAGGACCCTACCCAGGATGCGTCAGCATTTCTACTGGCCAAACATGGAGGGGGAGATATGTCGGTTCCATCAGGGTTGTGTCACCTGCAGTCTGCAAAAGGTAAGGGTAGACCCAAAGGCCCCACTAAAACCTATTGCTGTATCTTACCCCCTGGAGGTCATAGGTTTAGATTTTTTGACCCTCAGTAGACCCACAGACGCATACCAAAACATCCTTGTTGCAACTGACCTGTTCACTAAGTTCTCTTGTGCCATACCCACACATGACCAGACAGCACACACAACAGTTAATGCTTTGTGGACACATGTAATTCAGCCATTTGGTTGTCCAGCCAGATTTCATTCAGATCGTGGACCAAATTTCGAGTCAGCACTAATGAAACAGCTGTGCGAGACCTATGGTATTGCCAAAAGTCGCACCACAGCTTATCACCCTGCAGGGAACGGTAGCGCAGAACGGTTTAACCAGACCTTGCTGAACATGCTCCGCACCCTTGAGACTGAGAAGCAAAGCCGCTGGCATGAGTACTTGCCTGAGTTGGTGCATGCATATAATAACACAACACATATGCCCCATCTTTCCTGATGTTTGGCAGACACCTGAGACTACCTGTAGAAGTAGGATTAGGGGTGGCCTATCAACAACCTCGGCATGACCTTAATGGGTGGGTGAAGGACCATCGACAGAGGCTCTCACTAGCATATAGCTGGGCTAAACAAAAGATGTTGTAATGCAGCCTCCCAACATAAACAACAGTATGATAAGAGAGCTAGAGCCTTACCACTGTTACCTGGGGAGAGAGTGTGGGTGCGTGACAGGAACAGAAAGGGAAGAGGTAAATTGTGTACATGGTGGGATTCTAAACCTTATGTGATTTTGGAACAGGAGGGAAACACTGGGGTTGTGTATGGGGTTCAGCCAGAGACTGGGGGCCGTGAACAAACCTTGCATAGAAATGCTCTAAAAGTGTGTACAGCCCCCCAGCAAATGTTCACTCTCCTGTCGAAGAACCTGCCACAGAGACTCAGAGACTACAAGAACCGATGTTATATGGGTTCCTACCTGCTGCAGTAGCTGTACTCCCCCCTCCTTTACAATATAGTCATTTGTTCTGGGCATGTCATTTTCGAGCCTGAGACCTGAAAAACAGGCTCAGGGCTTAACAGGTTAAGAGTGGGTTGGCATGTCTGGCTGGTGGAAGGGGGTCCAGGAGGCTCCAGGGGGCTCCAGGGGGCTTGATTGGAGGTTTCTGGGGTTCTCTGTCTGTCTGGGGCATGGTTGGGCTGGGCCTCTCATGTTAAGTCAAGACTTCCAGAAAGGGGGTGACTGAGCCAGGCCCATCAGCTGGCTTTGAGCACCCTTTCCTGGCCAAGCACAGCCTGAGCACCTTCCTACTGGTCTTCTGAATTTTCTTAAAGTGAAAAACTTTTTGAATTGGACATACTGACTGCAGGACCTCAGGTCCTTGGCGTGTACAGGGGCTGTGTCTTCAAGGTGCATGCCCCATGAGGCCGAAACTTACAGGACACGTTCCTGGGTCCCCAGAGACCAACATCTCCAAGTTTCAGAACTCAGTCCATTTGTCTTAGGTTAAGTCAAGACTTCCAGGAAAGGGGGCCATTGAGCCAGGCCTGCACATTACATTGCATTTAGCTGAGGCTTTTATCCAAAGCGACTTACAATAAGTGCATTCGACCAAGAAGATACAAACTTGAAGAAAACAGAATCATATAAGTACATCAGGTTTCATAGAGCCAAAACATTTCAAGTGCTACTCAACTGGCTTTAGATAAGCCAGTCCTTTGTTAGTATATAAGTGCTTTGTTAGTAATTCTTTGTTAGTAATTCTATCGCTCGAAGTGGAGTCGAAAGAGATGAGTTTTCAGTCTGCGCCGGAAGATGTGTAAGCTTTCTGCTGTCCTGATGTCAATGGGGAGCTCATTCCACCATTTTGGAGCCAGGATAGCAAACCGACGTGTTTTTGCTGATGGGAACTTGGGTCCCCCTCGCAGCGCTGGTACAGCGAGCCGTTTGGCTGATGCAGAGCGGAGTGCACGTGCTGGGGTGTACAGTTTAACCATGTCCTGGATGTAGGAAGGGCCAGATCCATTCACAGCATGGTACGCAAGTACCAGTGTCTTGAAGTGGATTGTAGCAGTTACTGGAAGCCAGTGAAGGGAGCGGAGGAGCGGTGGTGTGGGAATTTAGGAAGGTTGAAGACCAGACGAGCCGCTGCATTCTGGATGAGCTGCAGAGGTCGGATGGCACATGCAGGTAGACCAGCCAGGAGGGAGTTGCAGTAGTCTAGGCATGAGACGACGAGAGCCTGGGCCAGAACCTGTGTAGCTTTCTGGGTCAGGAGGGGACGTATCCTCCTGATGTTGTACAGCGTGTATCTGCAGCAGCGGGTTGTAGCAGCGATGTTTGCAGTGAAGGACAGTTTGTTATCTAGGGTCACACCCAGATTCCTTGCAGTCTGAGTCGGGGAAACAACAGAGGTGCCGATGTTGATTGTTAGGTCAAGAGTGGGACAATCTTTTCCCGGAAGGAAAAGCAGTTCAGTGTCAAGGTTGAGCTTGAGGTGGTGAGCAGACATGGCAATGACATCCAACTTAGAGTGCCCTTTCCTGGGTCAATCCCAGCCTGACCCCCACCCTTCCCCTGGAGTGAAAGGTGGAAAGTATCTTCAGGATGCTTCATTCTGCTCAAGAAATTAGCCATAGGGCTCTTTGAGGTACTTACACTGTAGAGGGAGTTCAGTGGAAACACTTCAAAGAGGGGGCCTTCTGGTGGATTTGTGCAAAAATGCCTAAAAGAGCCCAAACTTTGAAAATATCAATTTTTGCAATGGAAGGTGCTTTAACCTTGCTTTCTTTCCAATGGTGCCCATTAGAAAAACGAGTCAATGTAGGGACCCTTCACTGATCTATGGGTCTTGGAACTTTCCCCCCAAAGGAGGTTTTATCAGCGTCCATGCGGAAGAAGCAAACCCATTTTACACCTTGGCTATCCTAAGGTTGGATAGTCACTTTCTCCGTCTTTGCACATTGCCACCTTGGTTTTGGAGCGTCACCCTCGTGGTTCTTGGCTGCCACCATCTGGGTTTTGGTTCGTTCAGTGATGCTGTCTGAAGTGATTGAGACAGTCTTTTACCTGGGACATGTTTACTGAGACAAGCTCATGACATTTAATGAAAAAACTTTGAGGTTTTCACATCAGACAGTACAGATCAGAAACCAGATGTTCTTTGAGGTCTGTCCAGTAAAACCACTCCCACGCTGTGTCTCCCCCCCCCCCCCCCCACATATCGTCAGATAGTAAGGTCCCTGTCATGAGCTCTGGCCGTGACTCCAGCTCAGGTGTAGCAGGTGAAACACAACTGTTGTCTGACATTTGTTTCCCATTTGACACAGGTTTCTGTTGTTGGATGTATAGTTGTTGAATAATGCTGTATCTGTGCTCATCTTTAACATAATGTTCTAAATCTTTAACAACAGGAGGATCATGGTTAACTTTACGGAAGCTTCCTATTTTATACTGACTGCATACTCTGACACCGGGGTTTTTAAATACCTATATTTCCTGATCATTCTGGCTTTGTATATTTGTATTATAGGTGCCAACGTGTTGCTGATTGTGGTGATCTGTGTGAACAGGAGCTTACATGAACCTATGTACCTTTTTCTGTGCAGCCTGTTTGTAAATGAACTGTATGGTAGTACAGGGTTGTTTCCATTCCTTCTGGTTCAGATCCTCTCTGACATTCACACTGTTTCTGCTCCGCTCTGCTTCCTGCAGATTTATTGTTTCATATGTTTTGTGGTAATTTATTTAGCAGCCATGTCTTATGACAGATATCTTGCTATCTGTTATCCTCTGCAATATAACACACGTATGACGTCTAAAAAGGTTGCTGTTTATTGCTCATGGTTATGCCATATTGCCATTTTGATTTTGTCTCTGACTGTTCTCTACAGCTGTGTGGGAACATCATTAACAAAGTGTACTGTGATAACTACTCCATTGTTAAGCTGGCCTGCTCTGACACTACAGTCAATAACATTATGGACTCTTTTTACGGTTCTCCATCATTCCTGTTTTCTCACACGTACATGAGGATCCTCAGAGTGTGTTTCTCTGGCTCCAAACAGACCAGACAGAAAGCTCTCAGTACCTGCACACCTCACCTCGCTTCCCTCAATTTCTTTTGGAGTCTTGTTTGAAATACAGAGCAGGTTTGATATGAGCAGTGTTCCCAACATGCTGCGCATTTTATTATCCCTGTACTTTCTAACATGCCAGCCTCTCTTTACCCCAGTCCTGTACGGGCTGAAGATGTCTAAAATCCGCATCATATGTAAGCGTCTGTTGTGTGGAGAAGTGTAGGTCATCAAGAGATTGCAGAGAAAGAGAATGAAAGGACTCTGACTTCAGCAGTATTAACTCTAATGACGTGTCTAGTTCACTGTGTGCAGAGGAAGGAATTGAAACGTGCAGCTGTGCATGTGCTGAGCTTGATGCTGCTCTCTCTTTCTGTTTCCTATCTTGCTTTTCACTTTTCATATCAGCCTCAGTGACTTTAGGAGAACCCTGAAAGGTCCATGAGTCAGGACGTTAGGAGTGAAACTGAAGTTAAAGCTGAATGAAGCTTCTCGCTGTGAACAGACACAAAGCAGCTTCATATCAACTATGTTCCCAATATGTTGACAGTATTTTCACCATCGTATTCTCTAACATGTAATGTGTCCCAAGATATACATCCTGTGTAAGAATCTGCTGCTAGGCTGTGTTGGGAATAACATGTAACAGATTGGTTCAGTTTGAGTCACAAGAGGAATAAAAAATGTTTGCCTCAACAGTTATTCTTTTGTCCTCTAATTCTATCCTCTACTCGTACATGAGGATCCTCAGAGTGTGTTTCTCTGGTCGTAAGCAGAGCACACAGAAAGCTGCACACCTCACCTCGCTTTCCTCATCAACCTCTTTGAAAGATTTGAAAATATTACAGGCCTCTGTACCCAACATGTTGAGTATATTAAAACAAAAATCTAACTTCCTTACATGCCCACCTCTCTTCAATCCCATAATGTATAGCATTAAAAAGAAACAGTAAGATGTGTCAAAGTGTGTTTTCTTCTGAAGTGAAGATCAGTGGTTGTGTCAGGAAAAAATAAGCTATAAATGATCAAAGTGTGCTGCATCATTCAAAGTGAATATCTACAGATAGGGAACATTTAGTCAGCTTCTTTTATTTAACCTGTTGAGCCCTGAGCCTGTTTTCCAGGCCTCAGACTCGAAAAGGACATTCCCAGAACAAATGACTATATCTTCTCTTCTAAAAGGGGTAATGAATCATCTTTTTCTCAAAGCAATGATAAACCTGTGAGTTGGATGTAGAAGAGTCAGAATCAATATAAATGTTTTTATTTTAAAGTAAATTCAGATTGAACATAGTAACAAAATGTAAATTATAGGTTAAGTCCAAAAATAAACATGACTTATAGTGAAAGCCACCCTTGAATGATGGGATCGGAGACTAAAAGCTTTAGGAATCCAAACTATAACATATAATAAGTACCCTGCATCAAGATTGATGCAAAACAAGTGACATTTGACCTTTTTAGAGAGGTTTAGAAAAGAAAACCACCTCTGGGGTCATTTGGGTGGATTTGCCGTTTTTGCCGTTGGTCGATTTTGATGATTGACACCTCTTTTTAACCGTTAGAGCCAATAGAATCGAGGGGCAGATCCTAAATCCACAAACACGCACACCATGAGGAGTGAGAGTGATGCGTATAAAGTTTGCCCAAATCGAAAGCTACGTTACACTCTGAAAACTTAAAACTGAAATTGCCATAAATGTGATGATGGATTATCAGTAATCATTTCAAAGTGACACAGACACATTGGATTAACCTTCAGCAGCGTTTTCATCGTTTTGATGCCATTGAACACGACTTTTGATCAGAACACAGCTAAGGTAAAATATTCACGTTTTTGCTCCGTAAAGCTACGCTGTGTGATGTCTGGGTTTGCTTCCCATGCCACGAGTTCTGGTCGCTCAGTGATGATACTGATATTTCTGGAATCTGTGGAATCTCAGCTGGCTAGCTGATGTCTTGTTTGTGCAGATCCGATAAGTGGTGGAGTGTTTCTACCGTGAGTTCTGTTCTCAGGGCTAATTCAGAGGCTCTGCGTTAGACTTGTGTTTCGTTTGGCTAAAAATTGTTCATATCGTCAGTTAGCTGAGTTTCTTCCCGTTAAGTGGATAGGACACATTCATAGTTTGTTAAATGTTAAGAAGCCCTCAGACGCTGTTTCTTGCAAGATGTTAACAGGTTAAATGTCTGGATTTATTGGGACTCTGACAGTTCTAATGAATTCAAAAGATTGGGTCCGGCAGAATATGAGTTCAACACTTTATATTACATAGCTCCTATGTTGTTGGTTGAATGTCATTTGCCAAATTAGCTTTGCACACATTAATACCATTAGGATCAGAAATGTTCATATGTTTATAGAAGTCAGACTTGAATCTCTTTATCCTCTTAGAGAGCGTCTTGCACGTCAAATTATTATTTATTCCTCCACGTGTTCCCTCGCGTCCGTGACCAATTACAGCCCAGAAACATCTGGCATATATGCCATTTTTTTGGTTCATCAATTTGTGGTTTATACCTTAGTAAAAATCATCCTGATATGAAAATAAATTGTTAATTTTGTACATTTTGGATACATTTAGACTAAAATTGAATTGGAAGCAGCTTATGTTTTAGATCGGATATATGTTGTGTTGAGGTCAGCGGGTCTCTATTAATTTTTTTCTGACTATTGATTCAGACCTTCTAATTGACCTATCAGAAGCTATTGAGTCTATGCAAGTTTACCGCCAGGCTCGTATCCACCTGGATCAGCAAGGTCTCACCTCTACTAACTCCTGAAGAACCAGGTTCAATGAACTGCTGTTTTAAGGCCGACGACTTACTCAATCCGTTTAAGCGATCCCGTAGGATTCTAGTATCTGTCATGAGGTGTGGCCCTGCCTAAGTGCGTGCAATCTTACCCTAAATCAGGAGAGGACAGCTCAGAATTCATTTAGGTTAACAGGTAAGAGAAGCGGAAGCAAGTACACACCAACATACCCATATATGTGGAGAAGTGTCATTGCTTCCGGGTGTGAGACTGGACATGTCCAGACTTGGCTCGAAAATGAAACTAAAGCTTACAGTAATATCCCATTGAGTCAGGGGCCTCCTGCTGTTAGAGAAAGGGTGTCTTCCCTCTGGTGAATAGTGACGCCATTAGTGATAAACTATATCAGACCTTACACTCTTTTCCAGCAAACCGGTTCCAGAGCCAGTTCCGGGCTACAGCCTGATTTAGTTCTGGTTCTTCCTGTTTCCACCGCAGCGGAGCCGGCTCTAAGCACCGACTACCGGTTCTTAGCTGACCCCACTCGCAAGAACCAAGAACCAAGAACCAATACTTCACGCTTACGTCGGAGGGCGGGATTAACCTAATCAACAACAACAAAATGCCGCAAATTCTGTTCAGCAACACAGACAACTCGGAGCCAGGATGGATGCCAGTGAATCAGAATCAGAATACCTTTATTAGTCCCACGGAAGGGGCATTTGCGTAGTTACAGCAGGAAAAAGAGCCACAGACAGCTTAATGTTACATATGTTACATGCATTAAAAAAAGTACTAAATTATGACATAATAAAAAATATAATAAAAAATAAAAAGTTACATGATTTTCAAAATATACATCCTGTAACAGTTCTTAGGATTTAGCAGCCAGGTATATATTACACAGTTATTAACGGCATATATATATATATTGCACATATAGCACATATTGCACATAGTTGGTTGGTATTTAGCAGCAAGGGGTGATATAGTCTGTGAATGTGAGCAGCAGTTGACCCCTGAGGAGACAGATGACCTCCTCAAGCTTTGGTCAACGCAAGAGGTCCAGAGGAAGTTAGGCACAACGCGGTCTAAAGCTATTTTCCAGCAGCTGCTAAACACGCTAAAAAAACTCAAGAAAGACTACCGGGATCAGAAGAGAGACCTCGGTAGGAGTGGAAGCGGCCGCCAGAAACTTGGGCCCCATGTTGATGTGCTGGACTCTGTCCTCGGGGATAGACCGACTGGTGGACTGGGCGCTGCTATTAATTCCATTTCACTGGGGACGCTGGTGGTGGACGAGACGCAGGATGTGCGGAGCTCCTCAGTTGGTGAGTTATGCAGTAACTGGTTTAATGTGTGACTTGTTGTTATACAATAGTTACGTAGCTATCAACAGAACTAACAACAAAGCTAAAGCTGGCGTACTACTGAGCTTGCAAGTAAACAAACGATAGATCTAGCATGCTAATGCTGGACAGCATGTATCTCCATGGCAACGAACGCTAACGCTGTCGATATGAGGATTTCCGCGCCGTTTGGGTGTCATAAGAAGGCACGTAACGTTTACGTGATGACACAAACGATGACGCAGCTTCACTGGAGCTCCACTCGGGCTCTGAGCGCTGGAAACACAAGTGGTGCTACAAAGAAGAACCGGTTCAGCACCAGAAAAGCACAAGAACGGATCTTGAACCGGCTCCGGTTTGGTGGAACAGGGGCATTAGTATATAAGTATAGAGCTTCCTGAAATATAAAGCATTTGACATTGTGGAATATACTAAACTCTATTTGATTATATTCAATTTCGTTTTAATTATATATCCCAGTTTGGAAACCTCCACAGTTGTGAAAAACCAAGATGGTGACGACTAGAAACCAAGATGGTGACGACTAGAAACCAAGATGGTGACGACTAGAAACCAAGATGGTGACGACTAGAAACCAAGATGGTGACGACTAGAAACCAAGATGGTGACGACTAGAAACCAAGATGGTGACGACCAGAAACCAAGATGGTGACGACCAGAAACCAAGATGGTGACGACCAAAAACCAAGATGGTGACGACTAGAAACCAAGATGGTGACGACTAGAAACCAAGATGGTGACGATCAAAAACCAAGATGGTGACGACCAGAAACCAAGATGGTGACGATCAGAAACCAAGATGGTGACGACTAGAAACCAAGATGGTGACGACTAGAAACCAAGATGGTGACGACTAGAAACCAAGATGGTGACGACCAGAAACCAAGATGGTGACGACCAAAAACCAAGATGGTGACGACCAGAAACCAAGATGGTGACGACTAGAAACCAAGATGGTGACGATCAAAAACCAAGATGGTGACGACTAGAAACCAAGATGGTGACGACCAGAAACCAAGATGGTGACGACCAAAAACCAAGATGGTGACGACCAAAAACCAAGATGGGGACGACCAGAAACCAAGATGGTGACGACCAGAAACCAAGATGGTGACGACTAGAAACCAAGATGGTGACGACCAAAAACCAAGATGGTGACGACCAGAAACCAAGATGGTGACGACTAGAAACCAAGATGGTGACGACTAGAAACCAAGATGGTGACGACCAGAAACCAAGATGGTGACGACCAGAAACCAAGATGGTGACGACCAGAAACCAAGATGGTGACGATCAGAAACCAAGATGGTGACGATCAGAAACCAAGATGGTGACGACTAGAAACCAAGATGGCGACGACCAGAAACCAAGATTAAACGCTGTGGTCCAGCCTTTGATAACAAAACAAAACCTAGACACCTCTGTTTTTGACCATTTCCGACCTATCTCTAAACTTCCTTTTAATAATAATAATAATAAATTTGCACCTTTCCTGCCAACAGCAAGGAAAGGTGCTGCAGGAGGCATAATAACAACAAACAAAATAAACAAAAGTTTAATCAAAAGCTTTTTTTAAAAGAAAGGTTTTTAGGCCTTTCTTGAAGGCGTCAGTGGTCTGTGGAGTCCTCAGGTGGTCTGGGAGGGAATTCCACAGGTGAGGAGCAGCTGCAGAGAAAGCCCGATCCCCCATTGTGTGGAGTTTGGTCCTCGGGGGGCGAAGCCGATGGTTGGTTGTGTCACAAGTTAGACACATTTATTGTTGTTTGTTTGGT
This sequence comes from Dissostichus eleginoides, assembly GCA_031216635.1. Taxonomy (NCBI): domain Eukaryota; kingdom Metazoa; phylum Chordata; class Actinopteri; order Perciformes; family Nototheniidae; genus Dissostichus; species Dissostichus eleginoides. The sequence continues at coordinate 38,045,164 of CM062268.1, read as the reverse complement.
TTGGCTCCTTTTAACTCTCCTGTCATTTCAGGTCCCGCCTTCCTCCAGGCTCTCAATCAGCTCACTCCCCTCACCTGGTCTCCCCTTCCCCTCACCTGTTTCTCATTCCCTCATTACTCCACAGTATTTATACCGCCTCACTATCACTTGCCCGTTGCCAGATTGTCTTCTCTGTTCTGCCAAGCTCTCCAGTACTTGTTATTTCTCTTGCCTAGATTCTTGTCCTGCCCGGTTTTGACCCCTGCCTTCCTGTATTCGGATCTCGAGTTCCTGCCTGCCCCCTGTCTGGATTTGGTTGCCTATCTGACGGATTTCCTGGTTTTGACCCTGCCTGTCCCAGACCTGAATAAACTGAACATTGCTAAACACTGGTTGTATCTGTGTCGTGCTATTGGGTTCTGATCTGTACCGGTGATCGTGACAGGTTGTGGAGCGGAGGCTGCGTGTGGAGGTTTGTGATGTGAGAAGTTCCTTCAGGTATGGAGGAGCGTTCCCGTGGATGCATTGATGGGTCAGTAGTGCGATCTTGTATTCGATCCTGAATGAGACAGGAAGCCAGTGGAGGGAATGAAGAACGGATGTGATGTGGTTGTATTTTCTCACCCTCATCAGGATCCTAGTGGCACTGTTCTGTATCTTCAGTATCTTCTGAAGGCTCCCGCTAGGAGTCCCGATGAGGAGAGCGTTGCAGTAATCGGGCCTTGAGGAGACGAAGGCATGGACCAGTTGTTCTGCATCTGACAGGGAGAGTGTAGGACGGAGTTTTGCAATGTTCCTGAGGTGGTAGAAGGAGGTTTTGCACAGGTGTTTGATGTGGGTGTCAAAGGGCAGATGTCTGTCAAATCTTACACCCAGGTTGGTAACTGCTGTGGAGAGGGGTATGTTTTGGCCAGAAAAGGTAATGTGGGTTATGGGGGACGACTGGACCTGGTTTGGTGTGCCAACTAAAATAGCTTCTGTTTTGGAGCTATTAAGCTGCAAGAAGTTTTGTTGCATCCAAGCTTTTATCTCCTCAATGCAGGTGTTAAGGGATGTTGATGAGAACGGTGATGATGATGGTGACAGTGGTGACAGTGAGGAAGCATGTGGGATAGGGTCTGTCTGTATATATAGCTGCGTGTCATCAGCGTAGCCACGGAATGATATTCTTGCTATAATGCTTGCTGATGACACGGCCAAGGGGCAGAGTGTACAGGGTGAACAGAGTGGGCCCAAGGACCGACCCTTGAGGGACACCACAGGTGACAGGGTGTGTCTGGGACCTCGCACCTCCCAAGGAGACGTACTCTGTTCTTCCAGACAGGTAGGACTGGAACCAGCTCAGGGCGGAGTCAGAGAGTCCAATGGTGTGTTTGAGGCGCTGAAGGAGGATGTTATGGTCAACAGTGTCGAATGCTGCAGTCAGATCCAGGAGGATGAGGAGAGATGGGGATCCAGTGTCAGCCGCCATCAACAGGTCGTTTGTGACCCTGACCAGAGCTGTTTGAGTCCTGTGGGCGGAACGGAAACCGGACTGGAATTTTTCAAAGAGGCCGTTTAGTTGTAGATGGTCCTGAAGTTGGGCGGCAACTACTTTTTCCAGCACCTTGGCTAGAAATGGGAGGTTGGAGATGGGCCTTTTATGTCCCAAATTTTAGAAAAAGTGGTACTTAAGCAGTTGCAGTCTTTCTTAAATGTGCATGGCATTCTTGAGGTATTCCAGTCTGGGTTTAAACCCCTCCACAGCACTGAATCTGTTCTTTTAAAAGTTTTTAATGACCTGTTTTTAGCTACTGACTCTGGGAACAGTGCTGTTCTTATACTTTTAGACCTTACAGCTGCCTTTGACAATGTAGATCACAGTATTCTCATTTCTCGCCTGCAGCATTTTGTGGGAATCAGTGGTACTGCTCTAGACTGGTTTAAGTCATATCTGTCTGAAAGGAGTTTTAATGTGAATCTTGATGAATTTACTTCCTCCTCTGCAGAGTTGGGTGTAACGCGTTACAAAGTAACGGTAATAATATAAATGTTGTCGGTAACGGAGTAGTGTAACGCGTTACTTTTATAATTCAGTAATCACACTACAGTTACTAACATTGCCCTGACACGCGTTACTTCGTTACTTTTATAAAATCAGTCATAATCACACTGACAGACAAGAGGGGTTTCCGCCGCAGGTTTATATGCACGTAATTACACTGTAGGTGCGCCGCAGTCTGCGTGATCTGCCTGTAGGGAGGGGCGGGCCGGCCCTGCGAGTAAAGTAACGAGTTACTTTATGTAGAGAGTAACGAAGTAGTGTAATATATTACTTTTTAAAAAAGTAATATATTACATATTACTTTTTTAAAAAGTAATATGTAATATATTACTTTTTTTTAGTAACGACCCCATCTCTGCTCCTCTGCTCCTCTCCTGTACGGGGTACCCCAAGGCTCCATTCTTGGGCCGATTTTATTTTCCCTGTACCTGCTCCCCCTGGGCGCTATCATTCAAAAATATGGCGTCTCATTTCATTTTTATGCAGATGACTCGCAAATCTACATGCCCCTGAAAATAAATGACCCAAACCCTCAGCAACGTCTGTCTGACTGTCTGCAGGACATCAGAGCCTGGATGGCCGTGAACTTTTTAAAATTCAATGAAAAAAAGACCGAGGTGATAATGTTTGGACCCAGTGGTGGCCCCAATGCCCCGCCTGTGCTGGATTCTCTTGTCCCATATGTGAAACCCATTGTCACAAACCTGGGTGTATGATCGTGATTTTAACTCGACAAACAGATCAATTCTGTGGTAAAATCCAGCTTCTTTCAGCTAAGAATTTCAGCAAAGGTCAAGCCTTTCCTTTCTTTTAATGACTTTGAGAAAGTAATACATTGTTTTATATCCACTAAACTGGAGTACTGTAATGCTCTGTACATTGGAGTAAGCAAGGCTTCCCTGTCTCGCCTACAGCTGGTCCAGAATGCTGCTGCACGCCTCCTTACAAGGACAGGCAGGCGTGAACATATTACGCCTGTACTCGCCTCGTTACCCTGGCTACCGGTCAGTTTTAGAATACAATTTAAAATGTTACTGTTCGCATACAAAGCCCTAAACGGTTTAGCCCCACCGTACCTGGCAGATCTTTTAAAACCATACACACCCACACACACACACACACACACACACACACACACACACACACACACACACACACACACACACACACACGGTCACTGAGGTCGGCTGACAGATTACTTCTGGTAGTCCCAAAATCAAGGCTAAAGCAGCGAGCAGACAGAGCCTTTGCTGTTGCAGCTCCAACATTTTGGAACAAATTGCTCCTCCAGGTTAGACTTGCCCCTCCAGGTTAGACTTGCCCCTCCAGGTTAGACTTGCCCCTCCAGGTTAGACTTGCCCCTCCAGGTTAGACTTGCTCCAACTCTGCCTGTTTTTAAATCTCGTTTAAAAACCCACTTCTTTTCCCTGGCATTACAGACCAGGTGACCCTTGTGCTTTTAAATTTGGGTTTTTATCTTACTAGTGTTTTGTATTGTTTGTATGTAGGAGAGTTTCTGAGTCTGTGGCTTCTGATCTGGTTTCATTGTCTCTTGTTTTACTTTTGTTTCATGTCCTGTCTGTTTTTCATGTATTTATGCTGTGTTTTTATACAGTTGTTGATGTACAGCACTTTGTTCAACTCTGTTGTTTTTAAATGTGCTATAGAAATAAAATGGATTGGATAACCTCATATTTTTTTAACTTAGGATCGTACCTGTGTTTAATCTAGAAAAAGGTAAATGTGTGCATTTTATTATAAAGTTGTGTATATTTACAGACTGTTGCAAAAACTAAGAAGCTTATAAAAATCAGGTTTAAAACTAAAAGAGCAAAAAAGTAACACAATTAAAGATGTTTGGAGTTTTATTTTTGTTATTAATTTGAATGTTTTGTCAAAGAGACGCTGATTTGAAACCGTTGTTACATACAGTTACAGCATTTCCTGTTTCTGCCGGAGAGAGGGGAGTTTGTCCCAAAGCTTGCCGCTGTATTTACTCCCTCCATCTGACAGGAGGAGCCTCGTTGAGCTGCGAGTGTCACTCCACGGAGGTCCTGTAGGGGTAGGGTGTAGGACAGGGGTCGGCTACAGGCGGACCGCGGTCCGGATCCGGACCCAGACACCGACCTATACGGACCCGGACCTATAATCAATACATTAATAGGGGATTTCAATGTTGTGGCGATTCTATTTTAACCGCCGCCGACAGGGGGCGAAAGAGACGAGTGAGCGATACAGGAAGAGAAACACAGAAGAAGAGACGAGAGAGCGGCGGAGAGAAGCGGAGAGGAGAGTGAGTGAAGAGAAGAGTTAGCGATACAGGGAGAGAAGTGGAGAGGAGAGTGAGTGAAGAGAAGAGTTAGCGATACAGGGAGAGAAGTGGAGAGGAGAGTGAGTGAAGAGAGTAATTAGCGATACAGAGAGAGAAGCGGAGAGGAGAGTGAGTGAAGAGAGTAATTAGCGATACAGAGAGAGAAGCGGAGAGGAGAGTGAGTGAAGAGAGTAATTAGCGATACAGGGAGAGAAGTGGAGAGGAGAGTGAGTGAAGAGAGTAATTAGCGATACAGGGAGAGAAGCGGAGAGGAGAGTGAACAGGCGTGTTAGCAGCAGACAGGGAGAGACAAATAATGACACATGGCGCTCTCCAAGAAGAGGAAAGTGGACAGTGAGAACAGAGCTTTTAACCCTGAGTGGACTCATTCATGTTCATCCGGCCCACTGGGAGCACAGAGCCAGTGTGTCTCATTTGTTCAGAGACCGTGGTGCTCATTAAAAGAGCCAAAACGCCACTATGAGACAAAACACAAAGTGTTTGACCAAACATTCCCTCTCAAGTCAGAACTGAGGTCACAAAAAATAAGCAGTCTCAGAGCCCGATATGATCAGTCCACCAGGATCAAATGTAAACTAAATATGGTTCCAGGGCAGGCTAACCCAGGCTAACTGAGGCTAACCAATGAGCACCTGCATGTGTGTATGAGAATGGCCCTGACACCATTTCAGCCCAGATTTAAACTCCTGGCCGGACAAGCTCCAGCTCAATTCACGCACTGAATTAAAAACAAAGTGAGTGAGGCAATATAAGAGGGACAGAAAGAGAAACTTTAAAACTGTTCAATAGTTATGATGTGTAAAGACTGATATTGTTCTATCATCGGCTGAAACTGTCAGGTCATGATGTGAAACGGTTGACAAAGAAAAAGGGAAACTCAAGCTGCTGCTACACTTTATTTTATTTATCTAAAAATAAGCACTTTAAAGATGCACACATTTCCAAAAGCTATTTTATATATTTTCTCTATTTTATTTTTAAATGCAGCCCGAGAGGAACATCACACAGATCCACAGCATTTACTGTATATCTGTGTAGTTCAATGTTAATTGACAATAAATATTGTTGTTTATGAATTGCACTTTCTTTATTTGATTGACGGTCAGTTGTTGATTACATGCAGACGTTGATAAAGCTGCAGCTACTTCAATATATATCACAGTAATTCATAAAGCAAGTTAGACATTTTGATGTTCCGGACCTTTGCATGGGGAGATTTTCTCTAACTGGACCTCGTTGAATTTTAGTTGAATACCCCTGGTGTAGGGCGTGGTTTGGGATTGGGCCCAAGATGGTGACGACCAAAAACCAAGATGGTGACGACCAAAAACCAAGATGGTGACGACCAAAAACCAAGATGGTGACGACCAGAAACCAAGATGGTGACGATCAAAAACCAAGATGGTGACGACCAAAAACCAAGATGGTGACGACCAAAAACCAAGATGGTGACGACCAAAAACCAAGATGGTGACGACCAAAAACCAAGATGGTGACGACCAAAAACCAAGATGGTGACGACCAAAAACCAAGATGGTGACGACCAGAAACCAAGATGGTGACGACCAAAAACCAAGATGGTGACGACCAAAAACCAAGATGGTGACGACCAAAAACCAGGGACTAGGGTCATGATCTATCCCTCACATTCAACCCCATTCATTCTTAATTTGAAATACTCACCCTACCAAATAGTGTAAAACATACAAAGAGATCTGAAACCAGGGTGAAATTACTCTAAAGGAAGTGCCAAAGACGATATTTCAGTTACATAACTGTAAGATCTCCAAAAGAAAATCTGCTCCAAATTGACCAAACATCTGAAGATGCTCACATTCTCCAAGACCCTTTCAAGGACTAAACAAGGACAGAATGTAAAAGCTCGAGATGCAGCCCGAGCTGCCATATTCTACAGGCCTAATCTAGACCTGAGGAGAGACATTTTGAGTCCCCAGGAGACAGTGTTTGTTCATTTTCGGAAACCATTGTGATTCTTAAAGCCTTACTGCTGGATCCAGGATGAGGAACACACGGGGTCATATCCCCAGAATGCTAATGGTTATACACCGAAAACGTAGGAATGGTCATCCCTCGGGACAGATCTCCCACGCTATCAAATTTAAAGTAAATCGGAATAACTTTATTTTTTGCAGATAATTGGCCGGAAAAAAGCGTAAAAGTCAAAGGTTGTCCAATCGTCTTTAGTTTCACCCGACTGAATCCTTGGGTTGGCTTGATAGCCCGTTCAACATTTCAACCCCCTACCTCTAATCATTGTGAAGATACGTCCCTCAGCATTCCAAGTACCGTGGGCCCTACGTTATGGTATTTTGAACGGACGTTCCCAATACCGTACCACAGGGCCTCGGGTATTTGAAATGTACAGAGTCTTACTTTTAAAGTTCTTTTGCCTGGGGGGCTACAAGGGCTACAGGGGCTGTGTCTTCAAGGTGCATGCCCCCATGAGGCCGAACCTTACAGGACACGTTCCTGGGCCCCCAGAGACCAACATTTCCAAGTTTCAGAACTCAGTCCATTTGTCTTAGGTTCAGTCAAAACTTCCAGGAAAGGGGGTCATTGAGCCAGGCCTGACATCCGACTAAGAGTGCCCTTTCCTGGGTCAATCCCAGCCTGACCCCCACCCTTCCCCTGGAGTGAAAGGTGGGAAAGTATCTTCAGGATGCTTCATTCTGATCAAGAAATTAGCCATAGGGCTCTTTGAGGTACTTACTCTGTAGAGGGAGTTCAGTGGAAACACTTCAAAGAGGGGGCCTTCTGGTGGATTTGTGCAAAAAGGCCTTAAAAAAAGCCCAAACTTTGAAAATCTGTATTTTTGCAATGGAAGGTGCTTTAACCTTGCTTTCTTTCAAAAGGTGCCCAAAAGTAAAACGAGTCAATGTAGGGACCCTTCACTGATCTATGGGTCTTGGAACTTGCCCCCCCAAGGAAGTGTTTATCCGCGTCCATGTGGAAAAAGCAAACCCATTGTACACCTTGGCTATCCTAAGGTTGGACAGTCACTTTCTCCGTCTTTGCACATTGCCACCTTGGTTTTGGAGCGTCACCCTCGTGGTTCTTGGCTGCCACCATCTGGGTTTTGGATCGTTCAGTGATGCTGTCTGAAGTGATTGAGACAGTCTTTTACCAGGGACATGTTTACTGAGATAAGCTCATGACATTTAATGAAAAAACTTTGAGGTTTTCACATCAGACAGTACAGATCAGAAACCAGATGTTCTTTGAGGTCTGTCCAGTGAAACCACTCCCACGCTGTGTCTCCCCCCCCCCCCCACCCCACATATTGTCAGATAGTAAGGTCCCTGTCATGAGCTCTGGCCGTGACTCCAGCTCAGGTGTAGCAGGTGAAACACAACTGTTGTCTGACATTTGTTTCCCATTTGACACAGGTTTCTGTTGTTGGATGTATAGTTGTTGAATAATGCTGTATCTGTGCTCATCTTTAACATAATGTTCTAAATCTTTAACAACAGGAGGATCATGGTTAACTTTACGGAAGCTTCCTATTTTATACTGACTGCATACTCTGACACCGGGGTTTTGAAATACCTATATTTCCTGATCATTCTGGCTTTGTATATTTGTATTATAGGTGCCAACGTGTTGCTGATTGTGGTGATCTGTGTGAACAGGAGCTTACATGAACCTATGTACCTTTTTCTGTGCAGCCTGTTTGTAAATGAACTGTATGGTAGTACAGGGTTGTTTCCATTCCTTCTGGTTCAGATCCTCTCTGACATTCACACTGTTTCTGCTCCGCTCTGCTTCCTGCAGATTTATTCTGTGTATACATATGTGTGCGTGGAATTTTTTAATTTAGCAGCCATGTCTTATGACAGATATCTTGCTATCTGTTATCCTCTGCAATATAACACCTATATGACTTCTAACAAAGCTTCCTTTCTTATTGCGGTGTCATGGTTGTTCCCTTTTCTTGCAATTGTTGTTCTGATATCCTTAAGTGTGTCTTTAACGCTGTGTGGGAACATACTTAATTCAGTTGGCTGTGGGAATTACTCCATTGTTAAGCTGGCCTGCTCTGACACCAGGGTCAATAACATTTATGGACTTTTTTACACGGTCATCTCCATCATCATTCCTCTGCTTTTAATCCTCTACACGTACATGAGGATCCTCAGAGTGTGTTTCTCTGGCTCCAAACAGACCAGACAGAAAGCTCTCAGTACCTGCACACCTCACCTCGCTTCCCTCATCAACTTCTTTTTTGGAGGTTTTTTCCAGATATTACAGAGCAGGTTTGATATGAGCAGTGTTCCCAACATGCTGTGTGTTTTATTATCCCTGTACTTTCTAACATGCCAGCCTCTCTTTACCCCAGTCCTGTACGGGCTGAAGATGTCTAAAATCCGCATCATATGTAAGCGTCTGTTGTGTGGAGAAGTGTAGGTCATCAAGAGATTGCAGAGAAAGAGAATGAAAGGACCCTGACTTCAGCAGTATTAACTCTAATGACGTGTCTAGTTCACTGTGTGCAGAGGAAGGAAATGAAACGTGCAGCTGTGCATGTGCTGAGCTTGATGCTGCTCTCTCTTTCTGTTTCCTATCTTGCTTTTCACTTTTCATATCAGCCTCAGTGACTTTAGGAGAACCCTGAAAGGTCCATGAGTCAGGACGTTAGGAGTGAAACTGAAGTTAAAGCTGAATGAAGCTTCTCGCTGTGAACAGACACAGAGCAGCTTCATATCAACTATGTTCCCAATATGTTGACAATATTTTCACCATTGTATTCTCTAACATGTAATGTGTCCCAAATATACATCCTGTGTACAAATCTGCTGTTAGCTTTCATATCAAGTGACCTGAGTATAAATCAATGCAGCGTTGTACTACACTGAATAAATAACACACACAGCGGTTTGTATTGTCTTTTTCATCTCATGCCAAGTAATGGTTCTGATCCTTTACGGGATGCACAACATTTACCCGTCATGTAGTATTTTTGTACTTTATTGTATTTTAACTTTTACTAAAGTAAAGGATCTTCTTCCAGCTTTAATTAATCTAAAGCGACTCACACTGAGAGCTTCTGCAGGCTGTAATACCTGTTGAAACATCAGTCATTTAACATTACAAAGAAATCAAAGGCAGTAGCTGTGCCAAAAGAATTAGAAGCCTGGAAGTCATGATCTATATTATAGAGTCAGTTTGAGGTGCCCCAATACATTTCACATGATTTGCAGGTATTTTGTCTAAAATATGATGCTGTCCTTTTCAAATACTATAAAATAGGATTTACCCTTACTTTCAACCCCATTCATTTGTAATTTGAAATGCTCACCCTATCACATAGTGTAAAACATACAAAGAGATCTGAAACCAGGTGAAATTACTCTAAAGGAAGTGCCAAAGACAATATTTCAGTTACAAAACTGTAAGAGCTCCAAAAAGAAAATCATCTCCAAACTGACCAAACATCTGAAGATGCTCTCATTCTCCAAGACCTTTAAAGGTCTGAAAATTGACAAAATGTAAAAGCTAACACCTCGAGACGCCATATTCTACAGGCCCAATCTAGACCCCTCGGACATTTTGAGTCCCCAGGAGACAGTGTTTGTTCATTTTTGGAAATCATTGTGATTCTCAAAGCCTTTGTGGACCCCGGTTGAGGAACACACAGGGTCATATCCCCAGAATGCTAATGGCTACCCCTATAACTTTGGAATGGTCATCCTTCAGGACAGATCTCCCACTGTATCAAATGTAAATCAAATCGGAATAACTTTATTTTTTGCAGATAATTGGCCGGAAAAGGGTAAATGTCAAAGGTTGTCCAATCGTCTTTAGTTTCACCCGACTGAATCCTTGGGTTGGCTTGATAGCACGTTCAACATTTCAACCCCCTACCTCTAGTCATTGTGAAGATAGGACCCTCAGCATTCCAAGTACCGTGGGCCCTACGTTACGGTTTTTAACGGACGTTCCCAATACCGTACCACAGGGCCTCGGGTATTTGAAATGTACAGAGTCTTACTTGTAAGGTTCTTTTGCCTGGGGGGCTACAACTTACAGGGCACGTCACACTAAACTCTTGCCAGTGTGTTAAGGGGTGCTAGACTGAAGAGAGGTCCTTTAAGAGTGGGCTGGGATGCTCCAGGGTCCTGATTGGAGGTTCTCTGTGTTCTCTGTCTGTCTGGGGCATGGTAGGGCTGGGCCTCTCATGTTAAAGGTCCCAGGTCATGCTTTTCCGGTTATTACCCGTCCCCTTGTGTGTTATGAAGGTTTTTATGCATGTAAACGGTCTGCAGAGTCAAAAACCCTCAAAGTACACCCTGTAGGGAGTACAACTCTTAACACAGAAAATACCTCCCCAAAACGCCTCGTTGGAGATTTCCCATTTTCCATTGTTTACTTCCTGGGTATCGCTACGTAGGGATACCCAGTTGCCACGCCCAGAGCTATGGCTGCACCCTCTGCCAGCCTTTCATGAAACAAAGCTTCCCAAACCTTTCAGCGATTCATGCCGGGTATGCACAGCGTAGGGCTCTGAAGAACGATGCTGTTCCTACTTTGTTTGGACCAGCGGGAGATTCGGGTACACAACCTGTAAGTATTCATTATTGTTTGTGTATTTTTGATGTTTAAAACAAACAAGGTATCTACCACGACTGTTTAAATGGGTAAACGTTTTTCGGGCTGCTACGTTGGGATCGCGGAGAAATGCTCTCTGCAGACCCATGCTCACAGCGTTATAAACCTTTTTCTTACTCAATATCAAGCCAAACTTATTGTTTTTTCTTCGGCTGTGAGTGTTTGTGTGCTCAGGGTGAGTTTCGCTTTTTCTCGCTGTATCGCCGACACGGAACCCTGTCTGCTCCTCCCAGCAACGAGCAGCAGCTGTGAGCAGCAACGAGCCTCTCACGTCGCGACCAATCAGAGCACTCTGGGCTCACAGGGAGGGGGGGGCAGGAGCTCCAACAAGCCGTTTAGGACAGAGAGTGAATACCGGTGAATACACATACTTTACAGAGATGCTGTATGAGAAACCAATGTGAGTTTGGAAAATTGCACAGTATAAATCTATTTTAGTATACCTCAACAATGGAATTATGATCAGTAGAAATGGCCATGACATGGGACCTTTAAGTCAAGACATCCAGAAAGGGGGTGACAGAGCCAGGCCCATCAGCTGGCTTTGAGCACCCTTTCCTGGCCAAGCACAGCCTATCCACCTTCCTACTGGTCTTCTGAATTTTCTTAAAGTGAAACGCTTTTTCAATTGGACATACTGACTGCAGGACCTCAGGTCCTTGGCGTGTACAGGGGCTGTGTCTTCAAGGTGCATGCCCCCATGAGGCCGAACCTTACAGGACACGTTCCTGGGCCCCCAGAGACCAACATTTCCAAGTTTCAGAACTCAGTCCATTTGTCTTAGGTTCAGTCAAGCCTTCCAGGAAAGGGGGTCGTTGAGCCAGGCCTGACATCCGACTTAGAGTGCCCTTTCCTGGGTCAATCCCAGCCTGACCCCACCCTTCCCCTGGAGTGAAAGGTGGGAAAGTATCTTCAGGATGCTTCATTCTGATCAATACATTAGCCATAGGGCTCTTTGAGGTACTTACACTGTAGAGGGAGTTCAGTGGAAACACTTCAAAGAGGGGCCTTCTGGTGGATTTGTGCAAAAAGGGCTTAAAAAAGCTCAAAATGTGAAAATCTGTATTTTTGCAACAGAAGGTGCTTTAACCTTGCTTTCTTTCAAAAGGTGCCCAAAAGAAAAACGAGTCAATGTAGGGACCCTTCACTGATCTATGGGTCTTTGAACTTATCACCCAAAGGAGGTTTTATCCGCGTCCATGCGGAAGAAGCAAACCCATTTTACACCTTGGCTATCCAAAGGTTGGACAGTCACTTTCTCCGTCTTTGCACATTGCCACCTTGGTTTTGGAGCGTCACCCTCGTGGTTCTTGGCTGCCACCATCTGGGTTTTGGTTCGTTCAGTGATGCTGTCTGAAGTGATTGAGACAGTCTTTTACCAGGGACATTTTTACTGAGATAAGCTCATGACATTTAATGAAAAAACTTTGAGGTTTTCACACGAGTCAAAATGATCTGAAACCAGATGTTCTTTGAGGTCTGTCCAATAAAACCCCTCCCACGGACTTCCGGTGGGGACCGAACCCAAGATGGCAGCATAAACGACCAACTCCCGATCAACACTCGATGAAAACCCCAAAATACAAAGATCAGAAATAAATAAACACTAGTTAAACAGACATGAAAAGGGGACGAAGGCAATGCACACAAAAAAGTGTAAGAAACCCAGCAATTCAACCTGAAACTACAGACGGACGAGACTTGACAGACACAGAGAGTTGCGTAGATGTTGAGCACATGGAGACTGAGGCAATGGGTGTACTGCGTGCAGGTCTAAAAGATATTGCAAAGGAATTTCAGGACTTTAAAACTTAGCTGAAATCAAAGTTTATCTCATTTAAAGAAGAACTTAAAAAAGAAATGAGGGAAGAACTCGAAGACTTTAAAAAAGACATTAACCAAAAGCTAACTGAAACAACGAAGGAGCTAACATCACAAGCCACGAGGATTGAGCTAGCCGAACAAAGAGTTAGCGAGATAGAAGTTTGGGACATGGATGTAAAAGAGGCTCTTATCCAAGCGCTGAAACAGCAGAGAGTATTGCAAAACAGGCTGACGGACCAAGAGGGAAGAAACCGTCGGAACAACATCCGTATCTTTGGCCTAACAGAAGGAGCCGAGGGCACCTCCGCCACACAGTTTATTGAGCGACTCCTGACAACCGAGCTCTCCTTGCCGGCTGAAAGTGACCTGCAAATTCAGCGGGTGCACCGATCCCTTATGCCGAGACCGGCCTCCGACAAACCGCCAAGATCCATCGTGGTGAACTTTCTCCAGTACACAACTAAGGAGATGGTTCTTATGGAAGCCTGGAAAAAAAGAATCCAATTCCAGGGTCGGGCGCTGTTTTTCGACCATGATCCTGCCACGGAAATACTCCAGAAAAGAAAGGAGTACATCACCATAAGAGGAATCCTCTTTCAATCAATCAATCAATCAATGTTTATTTATATAGCCCAATATCACAAATGTTACATTTGTCTCAGTGGACTTCACAGTTTGTACAGAATATCAGTAGACAATACGACCCCCTCTGTCCTTAGACACTCACATCGTACAAGGAAAAACTTCCAGAAAAAGGAAAACCCCACAGTTTAAAGGGGAAAAAAATGGGAGAAACCTCAGGGAGAGCAACAGAGGAGGGATCCCTCTCCCAGGACGGACAGACGTGCAATAGATGCCGTGTGTAAATTGAGAAGATAATACATTTACAACATAGGTAGTCCAAATGTTTGGAAATGCATGTGTCTATAATAAGAAGATGAATCCACGAGGATACAATCCAGGAGCCACAGGCACAGCAGATGAAGAAGATCCAGGACTCAGGACCACAGCAACAGGATCAGCCACGACTCAGGGTCCCGGCGTAGATAGACACCAAAAAGAAATTTGGGGAAGCTGGGTTATTCGGAACATGAGAGTACACAGGTACAGACAGAGAGAAGGAAGAAGTAAGGTGTCCCCCGACAAACTAAGCCTATAGCAGCTAAACTAGGGGCTGAATCTAATCAGCCCTAACTATAAGCTTTATCAAAAAGGAAGGTCTTAAGCGCACTCTTAAAAACGGATAGGGTGTCTGCCGCCCGAACACAAACTGGAAGCTGATTCCACAAATGTGGAGCTTGATAAGAAAAGGCTCTGGCTCCCATTGTACTTTTAGAGACTCTAGGAACAACCAACAACCCTGCATTCTTGGAACGCAATGCCCTAGTAGGACAGTAGGGTATAATGAGTTCTTTAAGGTAAGATGGCGCCTGCCCATTAAGGGCTTTGTAGGCGAGAAGAAGAATTTTAAATTCTATCCTATGTTCTATAGGGAGCCAGTGTAAGGCAGCCAGAACAGGAGTAATGTGGTCCCTTTTCCTAACTCTGGTTAGTACACGTGCTGCAGCATTTTGAATCAGCTGAAGCGACTTAACTGACTTCTTGGTACACCCTGATAATAGAGAGTTACAATAATCTAGCCTTGAAGTAACAAATGCATGGACTAGTTTCTCTGCATCGTTTTGAGGCAAGATATGCCTGATTTTTGCAATGTTACGTAGATGGAAGTAGGCGGTCCTTGAAATAGATTTTATGTGGGCGTTAAAGGATAAATCCTGATCAAATATAACACCAAGATTCCTTACAGTCTCACTGGAGGCCAAATTAATGCCATCCATAGTTAGTATATCTTTAGATAATTTGTTTCGTAGATTCTTTGGGCCGAGTACAATAACTTCAGTTTTGGCCGTGTTTAACATCAAAAAGTTTAAAGTCATCCACGTTTTTAAGTCCTTAAGGCAGTCTTGAATTTTATTTAGATGATTAATTTCATCAGGCTTGATTGATAAATATAGTTGAGTATCATCCGCATAACAATGAAACTGTACAGAATGATTCCTTATAATATGCCTAACGGAAGCATATATAATGTGAACAAAATAGGTCCAAGCACTGAGCCCTGTGGCACTCCATGGCTAACTTTGGTTTGCATGGAAGATTTATCGTTGACACATACAAACTGAGAGCGTTCAGATAGATAGGACCTAAACCAGCCTAAAGCAGTTCCCTTTATGCCAACTAAGTGCTCTAGTCTTTGCAATAGGATATCATGGTCGATAGTATCAAATGCAGCACTGAGATCGAGTAAGACAAGAATAGAGACAAGTCCTTTGTCTGAGGCTATTAGAAGGTCATTTGTGACTTTAACCAGAGCTGTCTCTGTGCTATGATGTGTTCTAAAGCCAGACTGAAAATCTTCAAATAAATCATTGTTTTCTAAGTAATCACACAACTGTTTTGCGACCGCTTTCTCAAGAATTTTTGAGAGGAACGGAAGATTAGAAATAGGTCTATAGTTGGCTAAAACCTCTGGATCGAGGTTGTGCTTTTTAAGAAGCGGTTTTATCACTGCTACTTTAAATGATTGTGGAACATAGCCCGATAATAAAGACATATTCATAATATTTAATAAACAGGTGCTAATTAATGGAAAAACTTCCTTTAACAGCTTAGTTGGAATCGGGTCTAAGATACACGTTGATGGTTTAGAAGAAAGAATCATTGAATTCAATTGTTCAAGGTTTATGGCTGAAAAGCATTCTAATTTACTATCTAGTGTAATATTAGAACTTACGTTTCCGGGAGCTGTTGATAACACTATACTGGTCGAAGGCAAGAGGTCATTAATTTTGTTTCTAAGAGTAACAATTTTATCGTTAAAAAAGCACATAAAATCATTACTACTGAGTGCTATGGGAAGGCTCATAGAGCTGTGGCTCTCTGTCTGTCTGTCGGTCTGTCTGTCTGTCTGTCTGGCTGGCTGGCTGGCTGGCTGGCTGGCTGGCTGGCTGGCTGGCTGGCTGGCTGGCTGTCACCTGTCTGTCTGTCTGTCTGTCTCTCTGTCTGTCTGTCTGTCTGTGTGTCTGTCTGTCTGTCTCTCTGTCTGTCTCTCTGTCTGTCACCTGTCTGTCTGTCTCTCTGTCTGTCTGTCTGTCTGTCTCTCTGTCTGTCTGTCTGTCTGTCTCTCTGTCTGTCACCTGTCTGTCTGTCTCTCTGTCTGTCTGTCTCTCTGTCTGTCTGTCTGTCTGTCTCTCTGTCTGTCACCTGTCTGTCTGTCTCTCTGTCTGTCTGTCTGTCTGTCTGTCTGTCTGTCTGTCTCTCTGTCTGTCTGTCACCTGTCTGTCTGTCTGTCTGTCTCTCTGTCTCTCTGTCTGTCTGTCTGTCTGTATGTCTCTCTGTCTGTCTGTCTGTCACCTGTCTGTCTCTCTGTCTGTCTGTCTGTCTGTCTCTCTGTCTGTCTGTCTGTCTGTCTGTCTGTCTGTCTGTCACCTGTCTGTCTCTCTGTCTGTCTGTCTGTCTGTCACCTGTCTGTCTCTCTGTCTGTCTGTCTGTCTGTCTGTCTGTCACCTGTCTGTCTCTCTGTCAGCCTGGCTTCAGTGCTGAACAGAAATCTTATTCTTATTCTCATCTATTAATGAAGAGTAGTAAGCTGCTCTCGCTTCACGCAGTGCTTTCTTATATTCATTGAGAGTAATACGCCAAATTAAACGAGATTCTTCGAGTTTAGTGGAACGCCATATCCTTTCAAGTTGTCTCGACTTTTGCTTTATTTTGCGGGTTTCGGCATTATGCCATGGAGCTAGTCTATGTTGTTTTATTTTCTTCTTTTTCAAAGGAGCAACAGAGTCTAAATGTGTTCGCAGCGCATCTGTAGCACTATCAACAACATGATCAATTTGGGGTGGTGTACATGTTGTATAAGTTTCCTCCCTTACATGCAGACATGCTATCAAGTTAAGTATTGATGGAATCTCTTCCTTACATGCAGACATGCTATCGGGTTAAGTATTGATGGAATCTCTTCCTTACATGCAGACATGCTATCGGGTTAAGTATTGATGGAATCTCTTCCTTACATGCAGACATGCTATCGGGTTAAGTATTGATGGAATCTCTTCCTTACATGCAGACAAGCTATCGAGTTAAGTATTGATGGAATCTCTTCCTTACATGCAGACATGCTATCGGGTTAAGTATTGATGGAATCTCTTCCTTACATGCAGACATGCTATCGGGTTAAGTATTGATGGAATCTCTTCCTTACATGCAGACATGCTATCGGGTTAAGTATTGATGGAATCTCTTCCTTACATGCAGACAAGCTATCGAGTTAAGTATTGATGGAATCTCTTCCTTACATGCAGACATGCTATCAAGTTAAGTATTGGTGGAATCTCTTCCTTACATGCAGACATGCTATCAAGTTAAGTGTTGATGGAATCTCTCCCTTACATGCAGACATGCTATCGGGTTAAGTATTGGTGGAATCTCTTCCTTACATGCAGACATGCTATCGGGTTAAGTATTGATGGAATCTCTTCCTTACATGCAGACATGCTATCGGGTTAAGTATTGATGGAATCTCTTCCTTACATGTGGCTATAGCGCTAACAGACAGGTTTCTGCTGCAGGAGCTTGTGACTGATGCTTTGTAGTCTAGCAACAGAACTTCACAAGTTACTAAGAAATGGTCGGATAAAGCAGGATTATGCGGTTCCACTAATATTTGCTCAATTTCAATACCATAAGTCAGAACAAGGTCGAGAGCGTGATTATAACAGTGGGTTGGTTTATTTACACTCTGACGGAAACCAATAGAATCTAATATAGAGTTAAATGCAACAGTAAGGATATTTTATCATCGTCAACATGCATATTAAAGTCACCTACGATAATTACTTTATCTGTTTTAAGAACCAAAGTTGATAAAAACTCAGAGAATTCTGTTAAGAATTCTGAATAAGGACCTGGTGCACGGTACACTGTAACAAATAAGATTGGATGCAAAGTTTTCCAGGTCGGATGCGTGAGACTAAAAACAAGGCTTTCAAAGGAGGTATAATTTAATTTTGGTTTAGTATTGATAAGTAAACTTGAGTCAAAGATGGCTGCAACTCCACCTCCTCGGCCTGTGCCTCGAGCAATATGAGTATTGATATGGCTGGGTGGAGTGGCTTCATTTATGCTGACATATTCTTCATGTCTCAACCAAGTTTCAGTGAGACAGCAAATATCAATATTATAATCTGATATTAAATCATTTACCAATATTACTTTAGATGCTAGAGATCTTATATTTAAGAGACCACATCTAATCTTCCTGTTTGTTGCACTGTAGTAGTTGTTACATTTACTTTGATTAGATTATTATGTATGACACCTCTATTAGGTTTTAGGGGTTGTTAGTGAATTGTCAACGGGGGGGAGACATTCTACAGATGGCCAGTCTGCCCCTGAAAAAGGTCTATGCACACGTTATTATTAATAATAGTAATACAAATAACAGTGTTTCTCAGACATCGACATACAAACCCCACAGATCCTCAACTCCGGTGTGTCTCACTCATTAAGGCGAGACACGGCAGGCAAAAACATCGTTTTTCATGCACTGGTCAATTTTGATATGTTGAGCTATTTTGATTCCATAACATGTTTTCTTTCAGGCTTTTGGAAGGAAAATGTACAAAATACACATTTAGGTGTTTATTTTACTGTAGTTTGTCTATTTGCGTCTGTAGGTTTCTCCTAAATTCACCAAAAGTTAGCATTCTAACGTGACATAAAGTACCGCGGCCGCTGTTTGGACCATTTAATCAGAGGTATCATTCGAAAGCTCCGTCTCTCCCTGCACAATCTCATCAGATCCAAATATGGTCTTTTCCTTTGTATCAGCAACCAATCGTGAAAGTACAAAGAGGTCTTAAACCAAAAAACGAAATCTCTTTGGCTGGTGTCAATTTCTGACAACGTGATTCGTTCAGATGCGTCACGTGGTGTGCTTAAACACTTCCTGGTTGGCTCTCCGCTGGAAATTTAATTTTCAAAATGGCTAAAGAACAGCGATAAAAACGTTCACAGAGAAGACGACAACAATTGTCACTTGCACGAAGCAAGGTTATACAAAAAACAAATGACCCCGAACACGAAATACCTTCACGGAGTGCGTTGAGGCGCAAGCTGTCATCCAGAGAACAGCAGGGTTTAGCTAGCGCCTCACTGCAATCTCTAAAGGTTGTTTTCTCAAAACAAGTTTTTTCTCCTACTCTGAGTCCGAAATTTTCCACTTCAGTCGCACTTACATACACCAAACCTTCCAGTTATATTCCTATCAATATTCTGAAGGTTTTTACAGAAGGGTTTGTTTATATATCATTCATAGCCTGAATTATATAACATTTTATACCTAAAAACATGGCGAAAATTGATATTTTAGAGCTGTTGACAGTATTTTCTGATTTATTTAGTGATAAAAAGAGATATCCAAAATCCCTTCTGTAAAAACTTCAGATTCTAATATGACTCCAAACTGAAACAAGGATTTCGAAGCTGAATTTATCCAATGTTCAGAGTTGTGTTCCTGAAAGTATTAAAATATGCGCATTTCATGAGAGTATGGCTCATTTGCATGGGGGGGGGGTTCTGTGCCCCTACAAATAGAATCAAATTATGTGGGAAACACTGGATAATAATAATAATAATAAAAACTAATAATTTTTTTGAATTTTATTTTTGAATTTTGAATCATCTCCCCCACTTTGGAATCCCCTGACCTAGAAAACCAGCGCTGAAATGATGATATGCGGCTATACATGTCTTCATTGATCAGATTGGGGAGGGGACCAGAGAAAATTACGGTGTCCGACATTGTTTTAGCATATCTACACACCGACGCCACATTAACTTTGGTGCATTCTGATTGGCGTAAACGAACATCATTACCACCGCCGTGAATAATAATCCTATTGTATTTACGTTTATCCTTAGCCAGCAGTTTAAGATGCGCCTCAACGTCGCCCGCTCTGGCCCCCGGAATGCATGTGACTGTGGAGGCTTTGGTCTCTAAATTCACGTGTCTCATAATAGAGCTACCAATAACCAGAGTTGACTCCTCAGCGGGTGCCTCGCCGAGTGGGGAAAATGTGTTAGATACGTGAACGGGTTGGTGGGGACCTGCGGGTCTCGCGTAATGCCTCTTCTGAACAGTCACCCAGTCTCCCGGCTGCTCGGGAGTTGCCGGGGGACGGCTAGTAGGAGCTACCTCTTGCCGGTCCGCACCGACTAACATGGGCTTTACTGTAGCTGAGTTACTTTCTAAAATGCGGAGCCGGGCTTCTATGGCTATGATTCCCGCCTCCAACCTAGCAACTATACTACATTTAATACATGTATCGGTACCAGTAAAGGAGGTAGGGAAGTAACCAGACATGAGACAGGTAGAGCAGGAAATAGCACCCGAGGGTGGGGAAGGAGCCATGGCTAGCTATCAAGCTAAAGTAGCTACCGTTTAGCAAATCCGAAAGGAGTGTAAGCAACTGTGGATTACAGTCGCTAAGAGAAGGAGAGTTGTGAGTGCTTAAGCTGTAGTAACGTGTGATTACAACGTCAGGTAGCTGCTGTGATCAAGAATTTTAAAACGATCGATTTAAGATAATATAAGCTATCAGCAGCAGAACAGGCATACAGGATACCCGGAGATGACAACAACAACCGGAAGTGACAACACAGTTACCGCAATATTGAGGGTCCGTGTAGAAACCCTTATCTAAATTGAGAGTCCACTGGGAATCCGGCCCGAGGACATACGAGAGCGCACAACAGGCTGCAGACGAGCTGAACAGGAGGGGGATTCAGATAGAGACTCCCCGGGGAGCGTGCCGGGGATGGAGGAGCGGCTGCAGAAAACACTGCTGTGGCAGCGGGTTGGAAACTCTGAGGACACGGCCATGCGAGCTAAACAAAAGTTACAAGGGTTTCAGAGAGAATAATGGACATGTATGTGAGTACATCCAAAAGGACAAAAGTGCTGATTTACATTACAGGTGATTAACACCGAACACACCCTAAATTAATCCCTAAATGATAAGGTCTTCTTAACTGTTACTGATCGGAAGCTACATCTATATTTTCTGTTATGAAGTTGTTGTGTAAGAGTTACTGGATGAATAGACCAATAGACGTTACATTATTGTGCAAGGAAAGTTAGAAAATGAAATGGTCACGTTAATCAATGTATACGCTCCTCCAGAGAGTACCAAACATTTCTATGAATCCCTATTCTCAGCTATAGCTTCAGAATCAGAAGGCACTGTAATGTGCAGGTGATTTTAATGTGATACTGGATCATAAAATAGACACAACACGTACAAAAAGAAATAAGAATCATATAGCTAAATTCATCAACACATTTTTGAAGGAACAGGGGATGGTTGATGTATGGAGAGAACTGCATCGCTGGAAAAAGATTATACACACTACTCCAGCACACACAAAACTCACTCTAGAATTGATTATGTATGAATGAATACCTGGGATCTACATAAGGTTAAAGACTGTGAAATTGGGGTGGCTGATATTCAGATCACAATGCAATTCACCTTAATGTACACTTGAATAGCAAACAGAAAAACACTACCTGGAGATTAAATGTAGGCATAATGAACAACAAATCAATAACCGAACGGATAACCAGAACCTCTCTCCATCAGGACCTGAACCTCTCCATCAGGACCTGAACCTCTCCATCAGGACCAGAACTCTCTCCACCAGAACCTTCTCCATCGGACCTGAACCTCTCATCAGGACCAGAACCTCTCTTCACCAGAACCTCTCTCCATCGGACCTGAACTCTCCATCAGGACAGACCAGAGCCTTCTCCATCAGGACCAGAACCTCTCTCATCTGAACATCTCTCCATCAGGACCAGAACCTCCCTCCATCAGGACCAGAACCTCTCTCCATCAGGAACAGACCTCTCTCCATCAGGACCAGAGCCTCTCTCCATCAGGACCAGAACCTCTCCATCAGAACGTTCTCCATCAGGACCAGAACCTCTCTCCACCAGAACTCTCTCCATCAGGACCTGAACCTCTCCATCAGGACCAGAGCATCTCTCTATCAGGACCAGAACCTCTCTCCATCAGAACGTTTCTCCATCAGGACCAGAACCTCTCTCCACCAGAACCTCTCTCCATCAGGACCTGAACCTCTCCATCAGGACCAGAGCCTCTCTCCATCAGGACCAGAACCTCTCTCCACCAGAACCTCTCTCCATCAGGACCTGAACCTCTCCATCAGGACCAAAGCCTCTCTCCACCAGAACCTCTCTCCATCAGGACCTGAACCTCTCCATCAGGACCTGAACCTCTCCATCAGGACCAGAACCTCTCTCCACCAGAACCTCTCTCCATCAGGACCTGAACCTCTCCATCAGGACCAGAACCTCTCTCCACCAGAACCTCTCTCCATCAGGACCTGAACCTCTCCATCAGGACCAGAGCCTCTCTCCATCAGGACCAGAACCTCTCTCCATCTGAACATCTCTCCATCAGGACCTGGACCTCTCTCCATCAGGAACAGAGCCTCTCTCCATCAGGACCAGAACCTCTCTCCATCAGGAACAGAGCCTCTCTCCATCAGGACCAGAACCTCTCTCCATCAGGACCAGAACCTCTCTCCATCTGAACATCTCTCCATCAGGACCAGAACCTCTCTCAATCAGGTCCAGAACCTCTCTCCATCAGGAACTCTCTCCATCAGGACCAGAACCTCTCTCCATCAGGACCTCTCTCCATCAGGACCAGAACCTCTCTCCATCAGGAACTCTCTCCATCAGGACAAGAACCTCTCTCCATCAGGACCTCTCTCCATCAGGACCAGAACCTCTCTCCATCAGGACCTCTCTCCATCAGGACCAGAACCTCTCTTCACCAGAACCTCTCTCCATCAGGACCTCTCTCCATCAGGACCAGAACCTCTCTCCATCAGGACCAGAACCTCTCTCCATCAGGACCAAAACCTCTCTCCATCAGGACCAGAACCTCTCTCCATCAGGAACAGAGCCTCTCTCCATCAGGACCAGAACCTCTCTCCATCAGGACCAAAACCTCTCTCCATCAGGACCAGAACCTCTCTCTCAGAACAACTCTCTCATCAGGACCAGAACCTTCTCCATCAGGACCAAACCTCTCTCCATCAGAACCTCTCTCCATCAGGACCAGAACCTCTCTCCATCAGACCTCTCTCCATCAGGACCAGAACCTCTCTCCATCAGACCTCTCATCAGGACCAGAACCTCTCTCCATCAGGACCAGAACCTCTCTCCATCAGGACCAGAACCTCTCTCCATCAGGACCAGAACCTCTCTCCATCAGGACCTCTCTCCATCAGGACCAGAACCTCTCTCCATCAGGACCAGAACCTCTCTCCATCAGAACATCTCTCCATCAGGACCAGAACCTCTCTCCATCAGGACCAGAACCTCTCTCCATCAGGACAGAGCCTCTCTCCATCAGGACCAGAACCTCTCTCCATCAGGACCTCTCTCCATCAGGACCAGAACCTCTCTCCATCAGGAACAGAGCCTCTCTCCATCAGGACCAGAACCTCTCTCCATCAGGACCTCTCTCCATCAGGAACAGAGCCTCTCTCCATCAGGACCAGAACCTCTCTCCATCAGTACCAGAACCTCTCTCCATCTGAACAGTTTCTTCCCCTCCGCTACCAGCCTCATCAACAAGGCCCGCCCCCACTGACACTGACTGTTATCCACCCCACAAACATGATGCATTACATTAATGCACATCATGTGAACAACATCTTGTTCTTTTTTCCTTCTTAATACTGTGAGCCATGTTCATGCTCAACTCTCTGACTGCATTTTGCATTTTTTGCACACGTCTGCACAGCCCTCCACTTTAAATATAATTGACTGTAGTTTGCACAAAGTGTGAACAGAGAATAAAATAAAACAGAATGTATAATACTTTACAGTGGAAAAAATATTATGTAGTGTATTAATGTAAAAATATATGTCGCATAAACATATCAGTTTAAACCGAGATGCAAGATAGCTTCTTAAAGTTGACTTTGAAAGATAGTTAGTTTCCCACGGTCCCTTTCACCTGGTATAATCATTACACTTCAATCATGGAAAAGACACAATTTAATGATAATAAACACTTAGAAATGTCACAAATAATAATCTGCAGTGTGATTGTTTGCTGCTTGTGGAGAGAAATCCCAAACTGCATTTACAGTCCGGCAGTTTCTGTCCTGACAAATGTGAGGTGCATTTAATAGGGATTTTATATTCATGCATATTGTTGGATATTTTATTTTAAAGCAGAATTTAAGAGTTGAAAATTAGCTGGAAACTCCCGGTACATCAGTTGCATGATACCCGTTGAATAAAGACAGATAACAGTTCAATATGTTGAAGCATTTTTATTCCTCTTCTGACTCAAACTGAACCATCCTGTTACATGTTATTCCCAACACAAGATGGCGACGACTAGAAACCAAGATGGTGACGAGCAGAAACCAAGATGGTGACGACCAGAAAACAAGATGGTGACGACTAGAAACCAAGATGGTGATGACTAGAAACCAAGATCGTGATGACTAGAAACCAAGATGGTGACGACCAGAAACCAAGTTTGTGACAACGAGAAACCAAGATGGTGATGACTAGAAACCAAGATGGTGACGACCAAAAACCAAGATGGTGACGACTAGAAACCAAGATGGTGATGACTAGAAACCAAGATGGCGACGACCAAAAACCAAGATGGTGACGACTAGAAACCAAGATGGTGATGACTAGAAACCAAGATGGCGACGACCAAAAAACAAGATGTTGACGACTAGAAACCAAGATGGTGACGACCAAAAAATTAAATGGTGACGACTAGAAACCAAGATGGTGATGACTAGAAACCAAGATGGTGACGACGAAAAAACAAGATGGTGACGACTAGAAAACAAGATGTTGGCGACTTGAAACCAAGATGGTTACGACCAAAAAACAAGATGGTGACGACTAGAAACCAAGATGGTGATGACTAGAAACCAAGATGGCGACGACAAGAAACAAGATGGTGACGACTAGAAACTAGGAGGGTGACGACCAAAAAATTAAATGTTGACGACTAGAAAACAAGATGGTGACGACTAGAAACCAAGATGGTGAAGACTAGAAACCAAGATGCTGATGACCAGAAACCAAGATGGCGACGACTAGAAACCAAGATGGTAAAGACTAGAAACCAAGATGTTGAGACAGAAACAAGATGGTGACGACCAGAAACCAAGATGGTGACGACTAGAACCAAGATGGTGACGACTAGAAACCAAGATGTGAGACCAGAAACCAAGATGGTGACGACTAGAAACCAAGATGCTGACGACAGAAACCAAGATGGTGACGACTAGAAACCAAGATGGTGACGACCAGAAACCAAGATGGTGACGACTAGAAACCAAGATGGTGACGACCAGATACCAAGATGGTGACGACTAGAAACCAAGATGCTGACGACCAGAAACCAAGATGGTGACGACTAGAAACCAAGATGCTGACGACCAGAAACCAAGATGGTGACGACTAGAAACCAAGATGGTGACGACCAGAAACCAAGATGCTGACGACTAGAAACCAAGATGGTGACGACTAGAAACCAAGATGCCATCTGCACCAAACAGAGAATTGTCTGCATTCTTTAAGGACAGGCCTATACCGTAGTTCAGCTGGGTGACATTAAAATAATGTGGATTGACGGATTGAATGGAGCACGTCTGCATCTGGTGGTGAAACCCTGAGTTACAGAAGGAGGATCCCTGAAGGATGACGTCAGTGAGCTGCAGACAGAAGGTAAAAGCAGCAGCTCAGAGTTTCAGCTCAGTGAGGAGAGCAGCACCTCACACTCTCTGGATCTCTGTATTATACACATTAATATAGGACGCTCAGTTTGGATCATCTGTCTTATGTGTTCTCATGATGAGGAACATGTGTTCACTGTTATTGCCATGTTTAAAGTGACATCTACATCCAGGTAATGCACTGCTCATGTTGTGATGCTTGAAGAACCACAGGAGGATCATGGTGAACTCTACTCACATTTCATATTTCACTCTTGCTGCATACTTCGACACGGGGCTTTTTAAGTACTTGTTCTTCATGATTGTCATGTGTTTATATATTTGTATTATAGGTGCCAACACGTCTCTGATTGTGGTGATCTGTGTGAACAGGAGCTTACATGAACCTATGTACCTTTTTCTGTGCAGCTTGTTTGTAAATGAACTGTATGGTAGTACAGGGTTGTTTCCATTCCTTCTGGTTCAGATCCTCTCTGACATTCACACTGTTTCTGCTCCGCTCTGCTTCCTGCAGATTTATTCTGTGCATTCATATGTTTGTGTGGAGTATCTAAATTTAGCAGCCATGTCTTATGACAGATATCTTGCTATCTGTTATCCTCTGCAATATAACATACATATGACGTCTAAAAAGGTTACAGTACTTATAACTCTAACATGGTCAATGCCATGTATTGCCATTTTGATTTTGATTTCTCTGACTGTTCCTCTACAGCTGTGTGGGAACATCATCAACAAAGTGTACTGTGACAACTTCTCCATTGTTAAGCTGGCCTGCTCTGACACCAGGGTCAATAACATTTATGGACTCTTTTTCACGGTCATCTCCAGCATTCCTCTGCTTTTAATCCTCTACACGTACATGAGGATCCTCAGAGTGTGTTTCTCTGGCTCCAAACAGACCAGACAGAAAGCTCTCAGTACCTGCACACCTCACCTCGCTTCCCTCATCAATTTCTCTTTTGGAGTCTTGTTTGAAATATTACAGAGCAGGTTTGATATGAGCAGTGTTCCCAACATGCTGCGCGTTTTATTATCCCTGTACTTTCTAACATGCCAGCCTCTCTTTACCCCAGTCCTGTACGGGCTGAAGATGTCTAAAATCCGCATCATATGTAAGCGTCTGTTGTGTGGAGAAGTGTAGGTCATCAAGAGATTGCAGAGAAAGAGAATGAAAGGACTCTGACTTCAGCAGTATTAACTCTAATGACGTGTCTAGTTCACTGTGTGCAGAGGAAGGAATTGAAACGTGCAGCTGTGCATGTGCTGAGCTTGATGCTGCTCTCTCTTTCTGTTTCCTATCTTGCTTTTCACTTTTCATATCAGCCTCAGTGACTTTAGGAGAACCCTGAAAGGTCCATGAGTCAGGACGTTAGGAGTGAAACTGAAGTTAAAGCTGAATGAAGCTTCTCGCTGTGAACAGACACAGAGCAGCTTCATATCAACTATGTTCCCAATATGTCGAAAAGATGTTCACCATCGTATTCTCTAACATGTAATGTGTCCCAAATATACATCCTGTGTAAGAATCTGCTGCTAGCCTGTGTTGGGAATAACATGTAACAGATTGGTTCAGTTTGAGTCAGAAGAGGAATAAAAAATGTTTGCCTCAACAGTTATTCTTTTGTCCTCTAATTCTATCCTCTACTCGTACATGAGGATCCTCAGAGTGTGTTTCTCTGGTCGTAAGCAGAGCACACAGAAAGCTGCACACCTCACCTCGCTTTCCTCATCAACCTCTTTGAACAATTGTAAAATATTACAGGCCCAACATGTTGAGTATATTTAAAAAAAAAAGAAGTAACTTCCTTACATGCCCACCTCTCTTCAATCCCATAATGTATAGCATTAAAAAGAAACAGTAAGATGTGTCAAAGTGTGTTTTCTTCTGAAGTGAAGATCAGTGGTTGTGTCAGAAAAAAATAAGCTATAAAGGATCAAAGTGTGCTGCATCATTCAAAGTGAATATCTACAGATAGGGAACATTTAGTCAGCTTCTTTTATTTAAATGTCCGGATTTATTGGGACTGACAGTTCTAATGAACGCAAAAGATTGGGTCCGGCAGAATATGAGTTCAACACTTTATATTACATAGCTCCTATGTTGTTGGTTGATTGTCATTTGCCAAATTAGCTTTGCACACATTAATACCATTATGATCAGAAATGTTCATATGTTTATAGAAGTCTGACTTGAATCTCTTTATCCTCTTAGAGAGCGTCTTGCACGTCAAATGAATATTTCTTCCTCCACGTGTTCCCTCGCGTCCGTGACCAATTACAGCCCAGAGACATCTGGCATCATACGCCATTTTTTTGGTTCATCATTTTTTTTAGATTACGTCTCACTTGGTTTATACCTTAGTAAAAATCATCCTGATATGAAAATAAATTGTTCATTTTGTACATTTTGGATACATTTAGACTAAAATAGAATTGGAAGCAGCTTATGTTTTAGGTCGGGTATATGTTGTGTTGAGGTCAGCGGGTCTCTATTAATTTTTTTCTGACTATTAATATAATTGACCTATCAGAAGCTATTGAGTCTATGCAAGCTTACCGCCAGGCTCGGATCCACCTGGATCAGCAAGGTCTCACCTCTACTAACTCCTGAAGAACCAGGTTCAATGAACTGCTGTTTTAAGGCAGACGACTTACTCAATCCGTTTAAGCGATCCCGTAGGATTCTAGTATCTGTCATGAGGTGTGGCCCTGCCTAAGTGCGTGCAATCTTACCCTAAATCAGGAGAGGACAGCTCAGAATTCATTTAGGTTAACAGGTAAGAGAAGCAGAAGCAAGTACACACCAACATACCAATATGTGGAGAAGTGTCATTGCTTCCGGGTGTGAGACTGGACATGTCCAGACTTGGCTCGAAAATGAAACTAAAGCTTACAGTAAAATCCCATTGATTCAGGGGCCTCCTGCTGTTAGACAAAGGGTGTCTTCCCTCTGGTGAACAGTGACGCCATTAGTGATAAACTATAACACACCTTACACTCTTTCATGTCAGTTTACCAAACTGTGTACATTTATGCCCCTTTTCCACCAAACCGTTTCCAGAGCCAGTTCCGAGCTACAGCCTGATTTAGCTCTGGTTCTTCCTGTTTCCACCGCAGCGGAGCCGGCTCTAAGCACAGAAAACCGGTTCTTAGCTGATCCCAGGGGCGGACTGGGACTAAAAATCTGCCCTGGAATCCCACCCAGCCCAGCCCACGTGATTTGTCAAGGGAGGGGGGGGGGGGGGGGGCGTTCTGTGATTCTCCAGAACACACAGATGGCCAGTCCCCTGGCTGACCCCACTCGGCTGCCCGGCAAGAACCAAGAACCAATACTTCCCGCTTACGACTGAGGGCGGGATTAACCTGATCAACAACAACAAAATGCCGCAAGTTCTGTTCACATACATCACATACAACTAGGAACGAGGATGGATGACAGTGAATGTGAGCAGCAGTGAACCGCTGAAGAGACGGATGACCTCCTCGGGCTTTGGTCAACGCAAGAGGTCCAGAGGAAGTTAGGCACAACGCGGTCTAAAGCTATTTTCCAGCAGCTGCTAAACACGCAAAAAAAATTCAAGAAAGACTACCGGGATCAGAAGAGAGACCTCGGTAGGATGGAAGCGGCCGCCCGAAACTTGGGCCCCATGTTGATGTGCTGGACTCTGTCCTCGGGGATAGACCGACTAGTGGACTGGGCGTGCTATTAATTCCATTTAACTGGGGACGCTGGTGGTGGACGAGACGCAGGATGTGCGGAGCTCCTCAGTTGGTGAGTTATGCAGTAACTGGTTTAATGTGTGACTTGTTGTTATACAATAGTTACGTAGCTATCAACAGAACTAACAACAAAGCTAAAACTGGCCTACTACTGAGCTTGCAAGTAAACAAACAATAGAGCTAGCATGCTAATGCTAGCCAGCACTTATCTCCATGGTAACGAACGCTAACGCTGTCGATGTGAGTGATTTTTGCGCCGTGTGTGTCATAAGAAGGATGACGCAATGACGCAGCTTCACTGGAGCTCCACTCGGGCTCTGAGCGGTGGAAACACAAGTGGTGCTACAAAGAAGAACCGGTTCAGCACCAGAAAAGCACAAGAACGGATCTTGAACCGGATCCGGTTTGGTGGAACAGGGGCATTAGTATATAAGATATACATATATAAATATAAGATATACATATATAAATGTACAGAGTCTTACTTGTAAGGTTCTTTTGCCTGGGCGGCTACAACTTACAGGGCACGATACACTAAACTCTTGCCAGTGTGTTCAGGGGTGCTAGACTGAAGAGAGGTCCTTTAAGAGTGGGTTGGCTTGTCTGGCTGGTGGAAGGGGGTCCAGGAGGCTCAAGGGGCTTGATTGGAGGTTCTCTGGGGTTCTCTGTCTGTCTGGGGCATGGTTGGGCTGGGCCTCTCATGTTAAGTCAAGACTTCCAGAAAGGGGGTGACTGAGCCAGGCCCATCAGCTGGCTTTGAGCACCTTTTCCTGGCCAAGCACAGCTTGACCACCTTCCTACTGGTCTTCTGAATTTTCTTAAAGGGAAAAGCTTTTTCAATTGGACATACTGACTGCAGGACCAAAGGTCCTTGGCGTGTACAGGGGCTGTGTCTTCAAGGTGCATGCCCCCATGAGGCCGAAACTTACAGGACAGGTTCCTGGGCCCCCAGAGACCAACATCTCCAAGTTTCAGAACCCAGTCCATTTGTCTTAGGTTAAGTCAAGACTTCAAGGAAAGGGGGTCATTGAGCCAGGCCTGACATCCGACTTAGAGTGCCCTTTCCTGGGTCAATCCCAGCATGACCCCACCCTTCCCCTGGTGTGAAAGGTGTGAAAGTATCTTCAGGATGCTTCATTCTGATCAAGAAATTAGCCATAGGGCTCTTTGAGCTATTTACACTGGAGAGGGAGTTCAGTGGAAACACTTCAAAGAGGGGGCCTTCTGGTGGATTTGTGCAAAAATGCCTAAGAAAGCCCAAAATGTGAAAATCTGTATTTTTGCAATGGAAGGTGCTTTAACCTTGCTTTCTTTCAAAAGGTGCCCAAAAGAAAAACTAGTCAATGTAGGGACCCTTCACTGATCTATGGGTCTTGGAACTTGCCCCCCAAGGGAGGTTTTATCAGCGTCCATGCGGAAGAAGCAAACCCATTGTACACCTTGGCTATCCTAAGGTTGGACAGTCACTTTCTCCGTCTTTGCAAATTGCCACCTTGGTTTTGGAGCGTCACCCTCGTGGTTCTTGGCTGCCACCATCTGGGTTTTGGATCGTTCAGTGATGCTGTCTGAAGTGATTGAGACAGTCTTTTACCAGGGACATGTTTACTGAGATAAGCTCATGACATTTAACGAAAAAAACTTTGAGGTTTTCACGTCAGTCAGTACAGATCAGAAACCAGATGTTCTTTGAGGTCTGTCCAGTGAAACCACTCCCACGCTGTGTCTCCCCCCCCCCCACATATCGTCAGATAGTAAGGTCCCTGTCATGAGCTCTGGCCGTGACTCCAGCTCAGGTGTAGCAGGTGAAACACAACTGTTGTCTGACATTTGTTTCCCATTTGACACAGGTTTCTGTTGTTGGATGTATAGTTGTTGAATAATCCTCCTCGGGCTTTGGTCAACGCAAGAGGTCCAGAGGAAGTTAGGCACAACGCGGTCTAAAGCTATTTTCGAGCAGCTGCTAAACACGCAAAAAAATTCAAGAAAGACTACCGGGATCAGAATAGAGACCTCGGTAGGAGTGGAAGCGGCCGCCCGAAACTTGGGCCCCATGTTGATGTGCTGGACTCTGTCCTCGGGGATAGACCGACTAGTGGACTGGGCGCTGCTATTAATTCCATTTCACTGGGGACGCTGGTGGTGGACGAGACGCAGGATGTGCGGAGCTCCTCAGTTGGTGAGTTATGCAGTAACTGGTTTAATGTGTGACTTGTTGTTATACAATAGTTACGTAGCTATCAACAGAACTAACAACAAAGCTAAAACTGGCCTACTACTGAGCTTGCAAGTAAACAAACAATAGAGCAAGCATGCTAATGCTAGCAGCATTATCTCCATGGTAACGAACGCTAACGCTGTCGATGTGAGGATTTTTGCGCCGTGTGTGTCATAAGAGGATGACGCAATGACGCAGCTTCACTGGAGCTCCACTCGGGCTCTGAGCGGTGGCACAAGTGGTGCTACAAAGAAGAACCGGTTCAGCACCAGAAAAGCACAAGACGGATCTTGAACCGGATCCGGTTTGGTGGAACAGGGCATTAGTATATAAGTATAGAGCTTCCTGAAATATAAAGCATTTGACATTGTGGAATATACTAAATCTATTTGATTATATTCAATTTCGTTTTAATTATATATCCCAGTTTGGAAACCACCACAGTTGTGAAAAACCAAGATGGTGACGACTAGAAACCAAGATGGTGACGACTAGAAACCAAGATGGTGACGACTAGAAACCAAGATGGTGACGACTAGAAACCAAGATGGTGACGACTAGAAACCAAGATGGTGACGACTAGAAACCAAGATGGTGACGACCAGAAACCAAGATGGGACGACTAGAAACCAAGATGGTGACGACTAGAAACCAAGATGGTGACGACTAGAAACCAAGATGGTGACGACTAGAAACCAAGATGGTGACGACTAGAAACCAAGATGGTGACGACTAGAAACCAAGATGGTGACGACAGAAACCAAGATGGTGACGACTAGAAACCAAGATGGTGACGACTAGAAACCAAGATGGTGACGACTAGAAACCAAGATGGTGATGACCAGAAACCAAGATGGTGACGACTAGAAACCAAGATGGTGACGACTAGAAACTAAAACCAGATGGTGATGACTAGAAACCAAGATGGTGACGACTAGAAACCAAGATGGTGACGACCAGAAACCAAGATGGTGACGACCAAAACCAAGATGGTGACGACCAAAACCAAGATGGTGACGACCAGAAACCAAGATGGTGACGACCAGAAACCAAGATGGTGACGACAAAACCAAGATGGTGACGACCAAAAAAGATGGTGACGACCAGAAACCAAGATGGTGACGACTAGAAACCAAGATGGTGACGACCAGAAACCAAGATGTGACGACCAAAACAAGATGGTGACGACTAAACCAAGATGCCATCTGCACCAAACAGAGAATTGTCTGCATTCTTTAAGGACAGGCCTATACCGTAGTTCAGCTGAGCGACATATAAAATAATGTGGATTGACGGATTGAATGGAGCACGTCTGCATCTGGTGGTGAAACCCTGAGTTACAGAAGGAGGATCCCTGAAGGATGACGTGGAGGCATGTGGTGCAGTGGGTTGCCTGTTGGTGTTCGGATCAGGGGGTCACAGGTTCAAACCCCACTGCAGTCAGCATGTCGTTGTGTCCCTGAGACACTTCACCCCAAATTGCTCCTGTGGGGATTGACCACAGTACTGAGTATGTAAGTCTCTTTGGATAAAAGCATCTAACAAGTGACACGTAATGTAATGTAGTGACGTCAGCGAGCTGCAGACAGAAGGTAAAAGCAGCAGCTCAGTGAGGAGAGCAGCACCTCACACTCTCTGGATCTCTGTATTATACACCTTAATATAGGACGCTCAGTTTGGATCATCTGTCTTATGTGTTCTCATGATGAAGAACATGTGTTCACTTTTATTGCCATGTTTAAAGTGACATCTAAATCCAGGTAATGCACTGCTCATGTTGTGATGCTTAAAGAACTACAGGAGGATCATGGTGACTCCAGCTCAGGTGTAGCAGGTGAAACACAACTGTTGTCTGACATTTGTTTCCCATTTGACACAGGTTTCTGTTGTTGGATGTATAGTTGTTGAATAATGCTGTATCTGTGCTCATCTTTAACATAATGTTCTAAATCTTTAACAACAGGAGGATCATGGTTAACTTTACGGAAGCTTCCTATTTTATACTGACTGCATACTCTGACACCCGGGTTTTTAAATACCTATATTTCCTGATCATTCTGGCTTTGTATATTTGTATTATAGGTGCCAACGTGTTGCTGATTGTGGTGATCTGTGTGAACAGGAGCTTACATGAACCTATGTACCTTTTTCTGTGCAGCCTGTTTGTAAATGAACTGTATGGTAGTACAGGGTTGTTTCCATTCCTTCTGGTTCAGATCCTCTCTGACATTCACACTGTTTCTGCTCCGCTCTGCTTCCTGCAGATTTTCTGTGTATACATATGTGTGCGTGGAATTTTTTAATTTAGCAGCCATGTCTTATGACAGATATCTTGCTATCTGTTATCCTCTGCAATACAACACATATATGACTTCTAACAAAGCTTCCTTTCTTATTGCAGTGTCATGGTTGTTCCCTTTTCTTGCAATTGTTGTTCTGATATCCTTAAGTGTGTCTTTAACGCTGTGTGGG
Source organism: Dissostichus eleginoides (assembly GCA_031216635.1). Taxonomy (NCBI): domain Eukaryota; kingdom Metazoa; phylum Chordata; class Actinopteri; order Perciformes; family Nototheniidae; genus Dissostichus; species Dissostichus eleginoides. The sequence continues at coordinate 38,011,072 of CM062268.1, read as the reverse complement.
AACATACTTAATACAGTTTACTGTGGGAATTACTCCATTGTTAAGCTGGCCTGCTCTGACACCAGGGTCAATAACATTTATGGACTCTTTTACACGGTCATCTCCATCATCATTCCTCTGCTTTTAATCCTCTACACGTACATGAGGATCCTCAGAGTGTGTTTCTCTGGCTCCAAACAGACCAGACAGAAAGCTCTCACTACCTGCACACCTCACCTCGCTTCCCTGCAACTTCTTTTTGGAGTTTTTTCCAGATATTACAGAGCAGGTTTGATATGAGCAGTGTTCCCAACATGCTGCAAGTTTTATTATCCCTGTACTTTCTAACATGCCAGCCTCTCTTTACCCCAGTCCTCTACGGGCTGAAGATGTCTAAAATCCGCATCATATGTAAGCGTCTGTTGTGTGGAGAAGTGTAGGTCATCAAGAGATTGCAGAGAAAGAGAATGAAAGGACTCTGACTTCAGCAGTATTAACTCTAATGACGTGTCTAGTTCACTGTGTGCAGAGGAAGGAATTGAAACGTGCAGCTGTGCATGTGCTGAGCTGATGCTGCTCTCTCTTTCTGTTTCCTATCTTGCTTTTCACTTTTCATATCAGCCTCAGTGACTTTAGGAGAACCCTGAAAGGTCCATGAGTCAGGACGTTAGGAGTGAAACTGAAGTTAAAGCTGAATGAAGCTTCTCGCTGTGAACAGACACAGAGCAGCTTCATATCAACTATGTTCCCAATATGTTGACAATTTTCACCATTGTATTCTCTAACATGTAATGTGTCCCAAATATACATCCTGTGTACAAATCTGCTGTTAGCTTTCATATCAAGTGACCTGAGTATAAATCAATGCAGCGTTGTACTACACTGAATAAATAACACACACAGCGGTTTGTATTGTCTTTTTCATGTCATGCCAAGTAATGGTTCTGATCCTTTACAGGATGCACAACATTTACCCGTCATGAAGTATTTATGCACTTTATTGTATTTGTACTTTTACTAAAGTAAAGGATCTTCTTCCAGCTTTAATTAATCTAAAGCGACTCACACTGAGAGCTTCTGCAGGCTGTAATACCTGTTGAAACATCAGTCATTTAACATTACAAAGAAATCAAAGGCAGTAGCTGTGCCAAAAGAAATAGAAGCCTGGAAGTCATGATCTATATTATAGAGTCAGTTTGAGGTGCCCCAATACATTTCACATGATTTGCAGGTATTTTGTCTAAAATATGATGCTGTCCTTTTCAAATACTATAAAATAGGATTTACCCTTACTTTCAACCCCATTCATTTGTAATTTGAAATGCTCACCCTATCACATAGTGTAAAACATACAAAGAGATCTGAAACCAGGGTGAAATTACTCTAAAGGAAGTGCCAAAGACAATATTTCAGTTATGGGTACTGTAGGCTAGGGAAGGCTAAGCCTTCCCAAATATTTTTCTCGCATCCTGGTAAAATAAAAATATAATGTTTGTGTCTTTGACATTAGCGCTGCTATGCAGCCACCTGTGCCCTGTTCTACGAAGCCAGTTCAACAGACCCTGGATATGTTTGACTTATCTTAACTAACCCTAACAAACGAGATCTCGCTAAGCGGTCCTACGACGCTGGTTATCAACTCGGTAAATCAAGCCAGGGTTTCTCTGTCCGGCTGAGAGCGCGTTCACGTGAAAGGGGCGGGGTTAGCAACATTTGACCAATCACAAACAGGGACAAGTGTACTGACAGCGCAGCGTCATACTTCATTAATGAAAAGTAAACTAATATTAGACAAATATGAACTTTAAACATCCATGACTTAAACATATAATCCAGGATCAAAGCCACATAGCTGCGCCTGCAAGGTGAATATAGAACAACTGGTTAAGAAATAAATAAACTACCGAGTGTTTGAAAGCGTACAACAGGTTTATGATATCACTGCCCCGTCTAAGACACGAGTGGATCTGACTTTAATTACATTTGAGTTGAGTGTTTCGTCAACTTAATGTGTTGCTTAAAATAACACTTCTGCATACAGTATGTGACACTGTGAGTGTTGCACGGCCAGATACGGCTCAGCTGACTCAGATAAGGAGATATATGATACATTATGATATTATATGATCGATGATCTGATTGATGATGTGATATGAATGATAAGTGCGACACGTTGGCGTCTTCTCTGCATACGGCAGTTTAAACTGTATTTCCTTTATCCTGTAATATGACTTGATATATTTAAACTCCGCACACTGAGCTCTGATTGGTCAGCAGGCGGTGCTTTCACTGAGTTGATCTCTTTTCTATAGACGCCGGAGGCGGGCAGCGTCAGGTAAAACAAGTTATTTAGCCTTCCCAAACCTGAGCCTCATGCGCCGCCTATGCCCGACTGAATCCTTGGGTTGGCTTGATAGCATGTTGAACATTTCAACCCCCTACCTCTAGTCAGTGTGAATATAGGACCCTCAGCATTCCAAGTACCGTGGGCCCCTACACTGTAAAAAAACTGTAAAAAGTCTGGCAGCTGGTGCTTCCAAACACTTACCGTCAAATTACAGTGAACTACCCTAATTACAATAATGTGAAAACAACGTAAATTCACAGTAAATATAATTAATTTCCTTTACAGAGAAACACTGTTATTTTACAGGTATCTTCACTTATTTTTTACAGACATGATTTAGAGTAAAGCATGTAAAAACTGTTATTTTACAGTTTTTTTTCTAAATTATTACAATCAAACACCTTCAATAAAGTGACAGAACTTAAAGTTCAGCAGAGAAACACTGTTATTTCACAGAAGACCAAACACCTTCAATAAAGTGTTAACACTCGCTCAAGGTTGGAAAATAACAGTGTTATTTTGGAAGCAAGTAAACAGCTAAAACCGATTCAATCATTTCAAACTTTAGCTTGCAGTGTTTGTTTAGATGTAATTAAACCTATAGAAGTACAAAAAAACACAACATTTAATATGTAAACTACTCTGTGTGTGTGTGTGTGTGTGTGTGTGTGTGTGTGTGTGTGTGTGTGTGTGTGTGTGTGTGTGTGTGTGTGTGTGTGTGTGTGTGTGTGTGTGTGTGTGTGTGTGTTGTGTGTGCAGATGATATATATACAGTGTATTACTAAGTAAAATCAAAACATACCACACCACTAAAGTTCAATGAATGACAGTCAATCCCCGGACAACAATCCTCCTCCAAATTGGCAGTAATCAGCTGGATCCAACAAACAGGAAAAAAGGACAGTATGGTTCACTTAAAAGTCCTTAAAAGTAGGATGACCATTGCTTTAAACCAGGGGTGTCAAACTCAAATACACAGTGGGCCAAAATTAAAAAATGGGTACTAGTTGAGGGCCGGACTGGTTCAATGTTTATAGCAAAACGTATTAAAATGAACTTATTGCACATATTAAACCTGGAACTAACAAAGCTTAAATGATTGCCTATAAAAACAACATTAAACATGAAATAATCAGTTGCATTAATTTCTTACGGCTCTATCTACAGAGTCATTTCTTATGGCTCTATCTGCAGAGTCATTTCTCATGGCTCTATCTGCAGCTTTTCCTCAGTCATTTCTTATGACTACATTTTTCCACAGGCCAACAACAGCTTCAACAAAACTATTTCCCTCAAAGAAAAAACCAAACATGCCCTGTTGTCTCAAGAAACAAAGTGCAGAAGGAAACATCTATTAAACTCAGTGTGCTGCTCTGTGATGCTAGCTCAGATACTTGGCATCTCATCTAGGGTGCAAGTTCATCAATGTTTGGGCTCAGGCTCTGAGCTGAGGAGACCCTCAGGATGGAGTGAAGGTGTGCGTGCAATATACCAGCCGGCCAGATCTAATAGGAATTAGAAATTATCCTGCGGGCTGAAATTAAATCCACCAAGGGCCTGATTTGGCCCCCGGGCCTTGAGTTTGACACATGTGCTTTAAACTAACTTAATTTAAATAGTCTGTACCGATATTTGCCACTATTACACATTTTGGAAATGTGAACACAGAGCATACTTGCCAACCCTCCAGATTTTCGCGGGACACTCCCGATTTCATTGCCCTCTCCCGGTTTCCTCCCGGGGTCATATTTCTCCCGCATTTCTACCGATTTCTGACAAAATCAAATTTACTCACGACTGTTTCCACTCGGACTTTAATACAGCTACACCATTGGTTTCCATGGTAGCGCGTCCCTTTAGTAGCGCGCGCAACTGAAAGTCTGAGAGGGTGTTCAGTAGGGATGCTCCGATCGCCAATTTTGGGGCCGATCGCCAGAATCAGTACGGCCGATACCGATCGCCGATCCGATCGAGTGGGCGGGGCCTATGGGGATCTTCCGTTTAAAGTGATGTTTAAAACTCAGTTAATGCTCATTCTCTGGAGCTTCCACAAACAACAACCAACATAATTATTACATTCAAATGAAGTACATTATTCAAGTTTACATTCACTTGGAGAATAACACGGGAGAAATGAGCGGAAGCGCTCTCTTTTCCTCTCTCTCTCCCTCTCTCTCTCCCTCTCCCTCTCTTCCTCTCCCCCTCTCTCTCTCTCTCTCTCTCTCTCCTGACAGCCTGTCAGTATCGTCTCATGCAGCTCGCTGATCCAGTAATGAGTGACCCGACAGTGAAGAATAAACATATGTATAACTAGTTTAGCTTGTTCCAGAGGTAGATAAAATAGCTAAGTGTGTTAGATCTAACTCTTAGTGTGTTTCGCTCCGCTCACCGGTCCGTCACAGCGGGTGGAGCTGCAGGATTTCTGCTTCACACACGTTGCATTCCGCTATTTTATTGTCATTGTCCGACACCTTAAAATACTGCCAGACTGGTGAAGCCATTTTGGCGAGCTTGTTTTGCACGGAGAAAAGTGTCATGTATTTTACGTCATCATTTTACGTCATGCGATCGGCTCTCGCGATCGGCATTTTTAGAGAGCACCGATCGATCGGCAGAGAGTGAGTATCGGCCGATATCGATCGGAGCATCCCTAGTGTTCACCATGGTGAGGAAGATAGTCACAGTAAACAGAACAAGAATCGACAACTCTACCCTCTGCTCACTCCTTTCCTGTAAAATACAGGTCCTGCCCACACATATGCTCCATCAAGGATGGTGCTACAGGCAGCAAGGCATTGCACTTACAACTACAATAAGCATGTTAATGTTAATCTAACAGCTCCGCAACCCCCCCCCCCCCGCGGTGGTAAGTATGACACAGAGTACTGTCAGCTGTGAGAGTGCTGGTTGTTAAATGTTTAGCAATAAAATGCCCCGTCAGAAAAATTTGAATCACCAACAGAAGGAAGACATGGATTCACAACTCTGGACACCAAGCCCCAGGGACTTTGGCTGGATTTGAAATGACATACTATATTCATACTGTGTGGTACGGTGGGTCAGGTACCCCGTGCCCAGGTGAGCTATCTCGCTGGGGCCTTTCTGTGTGGAGTTTGTTCTCCCCGTGCTCACTTGGGTTTCCTCCTGCACCTGAGGTCTACCCCCCCCCCTTGGCCGTTTACCGCCAAGGAGTGGTTTTGGTGTAAACTGATTGCAATCAATTCAGAATCATGAAGAACCCCTGGTTTGACCCCTCACAAGCTACTTATCCCTTGTGCATTTATTTCCTGTTAACTACCTGTGCCTTCCCGGTCAACATTGACCGTTCCCTTATAACTGATTGTAAATCCATAATAATACATATATTATCACCCAATGTTGTGTTTCAGTGTTTTATCAACTCAAATGATTGTGAATAATACCAGTTTTGAACTTCCATTTGCTATTTATGGCCAGACATTGTCCCATCATGCCCACCCACCAACGCCACCTTGTATATATATTAGATTAGACATATTGTGCTATTTTCCACAGATTACCCAGTTTCAATGTCTAACAATTACTTTTGTTTTGAAACCATTGGAAATTATTATAAAGTGGCACAAAATACCATGTTCCCAACAGTTGCGGATCTACGGGGTGGAACAGGGTGGCAACTGCCACCACAGACGAAAGTCTTGTCCCCACACTTGCCACCCCACCAAATTCAACTTCCCAATCAAAACTGACTGGCATGATTTATAAAGTTTAAAGTTTATGAAACTGTTACAAACGAGTGTGGGGCAAAAAAAAGGGGCATTGGGTGTGGGAATGTACTTGAACATTTGAGACATTTTTTGAGACATTTGCACACACACAACCCATTTTATACACTAATTGTAATCTTACCCATTCATTTTTAATGACCGGTCATGTCTGACCGGGAAAACAGAGGGTGCACAGGGTGGTCAATAAAACACTCTTTTATTTTTAAATCTCAAAATTTAGTTTTGAGTGTTCAGATGCCATGTGTGAACAAAGTCAAGGAACCTTATGACAAACAGATTAAATTAATTACATATTTTAGAGCGAAAATTGTAAATCGGTTAAGGTAGAACTAAACATTTCGAGTTTTTCCCGGATAAGATTTGCATACCCCAACTTTTTTCCCCTAAAGTTAATGGCTAGTCGAAGTTCGAGTATTTATTGGACAGCACTAGTGTGTACATGTGAGTTATACTCACATCAGCTTTAAGGGAGATGCCATCCTCCTTGAAGTGGGCAATTCGGCATAGATAATGCAGATGGCCTTGTAGTCAGTAGGGTCCCTCTCTGGCTGCTGCCCTCTGGCCGAGGTGTTGACCGAGGCATAGATCACCACAGTATCATCCGTCTGAGAACACAATAAAGCTTTAGACAGTGGATAGCATGGGGAGGACATAGTTGTGCTGTGTACTCATACTGCAAAAGCTTCACTTACATCAGCTTTTGGAGCAGTCTCAATCAATTGAGAATGTCAAAGTCTCCTTCTGAAGAATTGGACATTACTCTGATCCAAATTCTTATGTATTTCTCCATGAGGTTAAATTAAGGGGTCAAACTTTAGCATTTATGTTTGTGTGTATTAAAGAGAATCCAGAGACATCAGGATAAAGGAAGTGAAACCAGATAAATCAGCACTGGAAGACTGAAGGCACTGTTGTATTTGATTGTTGTATAGTTTTGTACTTGTTGTTTTACTGTTAGCTGGTTCTAATTCAGTTTGTGTTTAAGAATTTAAAAAAACATTACAATAACAATAAGAAATAAAAAACTAAGCATTAGAGAAGTAAAGAGAGGCTGACTACAACAGTTAGGCTCAATGCCTCTTGGTGAAGAAACATCAAGAAGCCGTTCCAACAGATGCTGTTGTAATAATCGAGTTGGAAAGGATAGGATAGGTTCAGAGTTCTGCCTTTTTGTGTTGGAGCTAGGGCTGCACGATATTGGAAAAAACTGACATTGCGATTTTTCCCCCTGCGATATATATTGCGATATGAAAACAGACAGGAATTGAAGAAAAGACCGTTTTTTCCCCGCAAACCATCCTTTCTTGAACTTTAATGCTATACAATTGGTATATTTAACCGGATGAAGGATTTTAGTCACGGACGTCTGGATCTTAAGTTATCAGAGCAACACGCTGAGCTAGCTCGGTTAGCAGCGCCGAACTGCCCTGGAGAAACACATGAAACTACTTTATTCAGTGTTTTTAATCACGGGGTCCGTTTGCTTTGGAGATTTGATTGTGATTGGTTGTCTGCTGTGCATGCAGAGCCTGCATGTCACTCACTCAAGTACCCCTGACCTGAGAGCCGCACAAGTTTTCCTTTTGTAGCAAGCAGCAAAATAATTGTAACATGACGTGTTTGAGTTAATTTGCCTACTTAGTATCGCAAGTCCTAAAAAAAAAAAAATCGCACGTCCACGCGATGTGAATATCGCGCATGCACATATCGCGATTATAGTCACGACACGATATATCGTGCAGCCCTAGTTGAAGCATTTGATTTATTGATTGCTGACAGCATGTAGAATTTCTACAAATATAACAAAAACGTTTTGAATGTTACAAATCCCAGTTTTATTGAAATCACTAGCGATAAAGGATTTATTAAAACAAAGTTAAAGCTAAAGCCTTATGTTGTTAAATTAAAGTACACTGAACTGTAAAACAACTTACCACTATTTACCTCTGTCAAGGATCTGATTAGAAGGGTTGACTATTAGGATAGCAAAGAGGTGGAGGAGGTCCATGTCACGTACAACCATTGGTAGATATAACACCTGAAAGAAAGATTAAGGAAATAAGAGAAGAGGAGGAAATATATCCTATTAACTAAAAGACAATATCATATCAAGCTTCAACTTTTTTACTCTTTTTAAACGGGGTTTGGCGGCAAAGTATAGCGCAGCATTATGCATATGTTTATATGCATAACATTCACTGATAAATATACCCATTTTAGCAAAAGTCACGAAGTTTGAGATGTGTGGGTATTATATTCACATAGTTACACATATTTCCGAAACGCAGGGGGTAAACATTTGCTTTTCTTGACGGTTCTAGTGTTAAACGCTCCATATCTACAAAACGTCTGCTTGCAAATGGCCTCAAAGCACTTAAAGTGCTTGTGACACCATCCCACCTATGTGTTGCAATGCAATGTTGGGCTACTAGTCATCTCGAACCATCAGTTTAAAAATGAATTTGCGATACCGTATTGATAAATATCAATAATTTCGAATATCGCGGGAAAAGTCCTTCACTCAGTTTCCTTTTTCGGGACGAAGGCGGAAGTGCGTCACAAAGGGCCATATTTATTCTGCTCCCATTGAGCCAGACAGGGACAGAAGGGATTTGTCACGCGTAGAGATGGTTCGACGATGCGTTGTGTCTGGCTGTTCCAATACAGCAAATGAGGAACTTAACATCAGCATACATAGCTTTCCAACGGATGTCAAGCGTCAGCGCACATGGGAGAAAAACGTGCAGAACACAAGGGCTGGCTGGTCTGTGATGAACCCCACATCGACCTACATATGCAGCGCCCACTTTCTGGCCGAGAATTTCGAGGAAAGGCCTTTGTTGATGGCTGAAACTGGGATTGATTTTTCGCGAAGACGGATTCTGAAGCCGTCAGCAGTGCCTACTCTCTTTCCCACGCACAGGAAAACATGGACTATGCTCTCAGTAAACACGAATGCAGCACAGCTCATGCAATAGCTATGGAGAGAAATACAAACTACAGACAGTGCGTGAAATCTGACCATGGATCTATCCTCCATCAACTACTCAACCCAGAGGGCCGACAGGGAGAGATCATTGAGAAAAATCGGAACACAGGTAAAGTTTTACTGACATCATTCTCACATACAAATAGCAAAGCTTCTGTGTGTGAAACAGTATCTGCTTTAGTATGAAACGTACCTTCAGCTCATGAAATCAGAAGGAAGTAGACAATGAAAATAAATAAAATAGTTTACAAACCATTCCACATTGTTCAAGCGTTGTAGATCGAGAGGTATCTCGCGATCGTCGGGGGGGTTGTCGTCTCCACTGTCCGACTCGGAGTTAATTTCATCCGATTCAGAGGCATATGGTTCGAATCTGTAGGGCATATAGTCAATATCGTCTACGAGGCTATCACTATCAGATGCTTCATCCTCATATGAGCTCTCAGACACATTCAAAATTAAACTACAATCGCTGTCGGAGCTTGCTGCTGTGTGCGCCATCGTTTGTTTGCATACAGATACTGGACTCCGGAAGCGTTCGTGTTCCCTCTGTGACGCGGCACACCTTTTCGCGGGAGTTTAAGAATCCCAGAGCAGACCCAGAGAAGATCCAGAATATGGTCACATTGAAGGGCAGATTAACGGTTATCAAAGTACACATTTTCAAAAACTTCAGTAATGGTTTCAAGGGGACATTATTTACTGAAATGAATGGTTTGGATGATGGGGGAAAACCGTGTCACAAGCACTTTAAATAAACACCGTGGTTCATTTCGATGCAGTCTACAATGAAGCGCAAAACCCCTCGATGTATTTAGCCACTTGCCACATAAATTACACTTAAACACGCTAACCTTTGGTAGAGTTAGCTAACGTTAGCTAATGTTCATCACAAAACTGCAAGAACACGTCATTACAGCCTTAACTGTTGTAAGCTAAGACATCTGCAATAACTTTGCAAACTAAAGGTTATGTTAACGTTAAAAGAAAGCCAAACGAACCTTGGAGAAAGCTGTTACTCTCAGAGTGTGAGAATTGTGTAGCGTGCTGACCTCAGGTTCCAGACGGACTTTCGGCAGGTTTTCCCCGTAGTGAGAGCGGCCAGAGTCAAAGCAGTTCCTCAAAGAAGTGCAGCGCAGGGGGCGGTGTCACAGAAACGGCGCTCAAATGATTTCAAATCTCCCCCCCCCCGACCGTTAGGATGGATCATCAGACAATGTTTTTGTTGACTGTGTTGTTTCAAACACTGCCGTCTCGCCGTTCCTCCTAGTCCCGCCGTTCCTCCTAGTCCCGCCGTTCCTCCTAGTCCCGCCCCATCTCTCTGTCGCTCTCGAGTGATGGGGCAGGCTTGTTGCTAGGTACAATTCAGGAGTCTTGTGGACTAGTTCCAATCCTACCTTTCTTGTCTGCCGTTGGCTGGATTCCATTTCAAGTGCCTTAGCTCGGTCAGAATCCCAATCCAAACCCAGCCCACTCTGATATCAGACTTTTTATAGGGTATTATTGTAAATTAGGAAGCTGCTCATTTAATTTAAAAAAGTCAGAGACTATAAGGCTTATTACTGTATATTGTTTTTATATTTGTAACACCAAAAAACCCAGCAACATAGAAAACATGGTCATAACATGACCCAGCAATATAGTTAATAAACAAAATATTATCAAACTAATATTAATATTAATGATAATTAAAATGAAAACAAACAGGTACAAAAATACAGTTTCCAGGGTCCTGACGCGCTCCGGCTTTCGGTCCCGACGGACGGCAAAATGGTCTGACATTATACAATTAAACACATAAAGAAAACAAGGATAACTGTGACTTATTGTTGAGTAAATAACAGTGTGCGGTTTAGAAAAGAATGACAAATTAGAAGTAAAAAACGATAGAAAAATAAAGATTCCAATACACGAATCAATAGGTCAAATTTCATAACACGAAATCCCATGAGAATGGGTTGCCAACCTGGGTTGCAGAACAAAGCTAATGCTACATTTAAGTGTGCAATAAAGCATGCACATGGGTGTTGTTGGAAAGCCTGCTGACTGTTACTCCAGCGCCCTCTGTTGGCGGCACGCGCAATTGTAACTATCAAGCACATGGAGCGCAGCTGTTAGGAGAAAGGGAGAGAAGCACGTCATGTCGACGGAGCGCAGCCTGGACCTTTAGTGGCAACTTAGTGTGTGTGAGCTTTGTGCGTCGCTGACCAACAGTAAGTTAATGTTACTCACATGGGACTGGACAGTATTAAGCCTTTCACGGCATATTAGTTGTTTTGGAGTTTGCTAACTCAGGTTATTATCGACAAGTTGAGCTAAGCTAACAAAGCTAATGTTAGCACTATGTAGCTGTACTTTTCTCCATCTGAAATGTTATGTTTGACCCTGTTGGCAATGTCTAATGTTTAGATGGCATATTTTCACTGTATAATATATTGGAATAATAGATTCTAATTATACTTGTACCTTTGTATTTCTCTCTTATAGACCACACATATACATACACTACACCTGCTCCAAGGCTGTAACACTGTGACTGTTGTGTTGATATCTTCAGTAAAAGGAATTAACCGCTACCAAGACTCCTGTGTTCTTACCGACACCCCAAGGCGTTCGTCATTCCGAGTGAAACTTTCATTATACAGTCCTTCCTGAATTCCCTATTCATATTTGGTCCTTCGAGCCGGATGAGACGTTTTCCTTGGATTCCATGATGCAGCCTAGTTTCACATACGGTGAAGCCTCATCAGAATCTACACGTCCTAAGCGGCTAGTTCATCCTCCTCCTTACCTCAGTGACTACGAAGTGAGTTATGTCAGCCAAAGGCAAGCCACTACAACTCCTAGTTATCAACACACAGCACAGTATGCAGTTGGTCCAGAAGAGGACAACCTGAGTGATCCAGGACTTCATCCCTCAGCAGTATCTGCCCAGTCATCACGGTCCTGCAGCCCTTTAAGTCAGGCCAGATGGAACTTCACCTTAGATGGATGGACTCTTTCCACTAATGGAGCTCAGGAGCCTGATCATCATCTGCAGGATGATCATCCTATAGGAGCTAGTGGGCAGCGGAGCTACCCAACCCCTCAATCTGATCCTTCGTCCTATCATCGACCTTGGGAACCATCTTTAACTCCTCATTCCCTACACAGTGTAGACTCAAGACATTATGTGCATTCACGCAGTGTCCCTACTGTTACTCCCTATGCAGTCAGGCCAGAGACAGGAAGGAGCCAGTCTCTGCAGCAAGACCAAACCCAGTACAGAGATCTACCTCAAGGTCATCAGAGGTCATACACCTTGATCCCTCAAGCCCATAGTGTCTACTCAAAGGATACTGTGATGCTTGACACACTGGATAAGATGATGGGTGAATTATGGCTTTTAAAGGAGCAAACACTAGCAGCTTCAGTAAGTCAACCTACAGCTAACCATGTGCCTTATCCTCATTCTAGTCCCCTAACCATGGGTCACTATGACCAAAAGCCTCTCCAGCAGAGTCAGCCATCCACCTACACCTACCCGAGGTATCCAACTCATTCACCCCAGCCCCACAACCAGAGAGTATACTATGACCACCAGCCATATGTTGCAGCACAAGAAAGAACCTACAGGGGTCCTAGACCTACCATACCTGATCTCACCAAGAAGGACCCTGGTGAGTTCGCACGGCTGAAGATTGCTCTTGATAATCTAGTTCCACGGGACGGAACAGAGCTATTCAAGTACCAGATCCTGATGGATCATCTAAAACTATACAAAGCCCGCCTGTTAGCCGATGCATATCTTAATTCTCCTACCCCCTACACTGACACAATGGCAGCTCTGTCAGAGAAATTCGGTCAGCCCCATCAGTTAGCTATCAAGAAGATCGCCAGTGTGATGGATGCACCTGACATCAGACGTGGAGACACAGAGGCCTTTGAGAGATTTGCATTGCAGATTCGTGCTCTCCTCGGTATGCTGAAGACCCTCGGCCAGGAAGGAGAGATGGAGCTGCGATGTGGTTCTCATGTGTCACGTCTCCTTAGTAAATTACCTGCTGAGATGAGGTCTGAGTTTCGGAGATATATGTGTCGTCACCCAGGTACGGTTTACAACCTAATAGAGCTCTCTAGTTGGCTGTAGCTGGAACATGTCCACTATGTTTGTATATGTACATGTATGCGGAACTGCAGGACGGAGTCCAGCACAAATTTCCTTACGGGGACAATAAAGTATATCGTATCGTATGTGTCGTCACCCAGGTACGGTTTACAACCTAATAGAGCTCTCTAGTTGGCTGCAGCTGGAAACCTGGTGCCAAGATAGTGACAGTTATAGCGGTAAACAAGGTCACAAAGAGAAACCCATCCAGAAGCAAGAACATCGGCCACTGTCAAAGTTCATCCCTCGTGCAGCTACCATACTCCATGGCACAGAGGACGTGTCACCACCATCGACGGAGTCATCTACCGGTAGAGCCCCTGCACAGAGCAAGAAGACAGGCCCACCAAAAGCCTACTGTCTTACTGTGAAGCAGACGATCATTATCTAAGCCAATGTGCCACCTTTAAGTGTTTGATAAAGCTCAAATCATAGACTGGATTAAGACCAACAAACGTTGTTGGCGATGTGGGAGATCACATCAAGCGGCACAATGCACCCTGAAGAAACCCTGCAGCATATGTCAACGTAAACACCTTCAGATACTGCACGAGGTCACCTACAGGACTATCAAGGAAGGAACCTGTCTGGTTAGCTCAGCAACCGAAACCCTTCATCTGGAGAAACCATCGGAGTCTACTCGAGTTCTCTTGAAAGTCGTCAGAGCGGTCCTAGATGACGGCTCTGATCGCACTATGCTGCTCTCAGCAGCAGCCCAACACTTGGACTAACAGGCACCCCAGAAGACCTTGCCCTCAGAACCATCCGTCAGGATATTCAGACTCTGCACAGTGCCTCAGTTTCTTTCCAAGTCTCCACTATAAAGCAACCAAAGAAGTCTTTCCAGATAGACAACGCCTTTACTGCTCAGCCGCTCGGGTTAGCTGAACATACCTATCCAGTGGCTACCCTTCAGAAAAGGTACAAGCACCTCCAAGACTTGCCTCTACACCAGGGGTGGGCAAACTTTTTGGCTCGGGGGCCACTATGAGTTTTAAAATGTGACAGACGGGCCGGCCAGTAGCAGATCGGTGAAAAATATTTAGCTGTCCACTCCTCATTAAACACTCGGCACTCATTGTCGACTTTTCTTTTCTTTGGTCCACTCATTGTTACAGATGCAGGTTCAAAGGTGAGTTATTGCGTCATTGCGTCATTGTTTGCGTCATGACGTAACCGGTTACGTGCCTTCTTATGACCCACACAACGTTTTACATCACTGATTTTCTCCGCAACACCGCTCACAACAACATCAATAGAGGACTGCGTTGGGTAGTTTCTAATCATACGAAGCCAGATTAAATTAAAGAACTACTTCTCCAACCTTAGACCTTTCTCCAGAGTGACGTGGTGCATTGTTTATTAATGTGGTTCAACGGGATTACCGCCCGCTGCAGCGCTGCTCGTCCACCGGAGTTTATTCTACTGTTAACTCACGGCAGCGGCCGCTGGAAAGTCTTCACTGTCCGACTGTCACACAAGCAGCTGATACATATCCCCCCCCCCCATCAGTGAATGTGTTTCAGTCTGAAAGCTGTTTGGCATCACAACGCTGTTATGAAAGTTTCTCTGGCATTCTACAGGTGATGTTAGCATAGCAACCGAAGCTAATCAGACTATCTCGACAACTTGTTGCTATCATATTGTGGCATAAACCGTTTTCTACACAAAATAAACAGGATCACACTAAGCTGGTTAGTGTTGCCTGACTTTATATAAGTGTTTTTTTATAAGTGTGTGGTCGCGTTCTAGTAACTTTTCTCAGCGCTACTGCTTTTTACAACTTGTATACGCTGTACTGTACTAACCTTGAACTGTTATTGCTCAGGTTAATCTTGACCCCCTCCAATGTAAGCATGACGTATTTGGTTCTTAGAACTTGCCGGGTTGCCGACTCCAGCAAAGGTAATTTGTGTCTAGAGTGCGCCATCTAGTGGGATCAACTGAAATGCCGGGTATTGCAGGAAAAAGGCAAAATGAATGCGGTCTTTACTATAATTTGGACAATTTTGTACCAATATTCGGCGGGCCGGATTAAAAAGCCCAACGGGCCGTATATGGCCCGCGGGCCTTAGTTTGCCCATACCTGCTCTACATGGTTTCAGTCGAGTCTCACCCTTGTTGCTGATTGGAGCTGACCAGCCTCACCTCATAAGCCCAGTGGAACCTGTGCGTTTCGGACCACCTGGAGGTCCAGCTGCAATCCATACACGGCTTGGATGGACACTTCAAGGGCCGGCACAGATTCTTCAGTCCCAGTTACAGCCTCACCAATGCCTTTTTACATCCCTCAGCCCACTTGCAGTCGAGTTGCAGCGCAACGTGGAGAAGCTGTGGCAAGTTGACACCCTGCCTTACAGGTCTGAGAAGGAAGTGACCAGGTCTAAGGAAGACCAGGAAGCCGTTAACCTACTGGAGGCTAAGACAAAGCGACTAAACGTGAATGGAGTGCTTAGGTATGCAACACCTATGCTAAGGAGAAAGGAAGCACCACTACTCCAGGCATCCAAGGAAGCAGTAATGCCAAGCCTCAGGAGTACAGAGAAATGCCTGGCTAAAGACCCAGAGAAGGCAGCTGCCTACAACGCAGAAATCCAGAAACTTGTAACCTCCGGTGCTGTAGTCAAACTACCAGCCAAAGCTGTCTCTCAGAGCAAGGAAGGTTGGTTCATACCACATCACATGGTCCATCACAATGGGAAGAATAGAATAGTGTTCAACTGCTCCTTCCGCTACAAGGGACTTAACCTCAACGAGTCTCTTCTACCTGGTCCTGCCTTGAGCGCCTCCATTGTTGGTGTGCTGCTGCGCTTCAGGGAACACACCGTCGCTATCAGTGGAGACATCAAGGGGATGTTTCATCAGGTCCATCTCCTGCCTGAAGACAAACCCCTCCTGAGGTTCCTGTGGCGGGACATGAGGAGGAAGAACCACCTGACATCTACGAGTGGCAAGTACTTCCCTTTGGGACCACGTGCAGTCCGTGTTGTGCCTCATTTGCTCTTAACCAACATGTCATCCTGCACAGTGAACCTGGAGAAGACGTAAGATTTTCAATCGAACGTTGCTTTTACATGGATAACTCCCTACAAAGTGTTCCTTCAGTCGGTGAGGCCCAGCAGTTAGTCAACAAGCTACGAGAGCTTCTGGCATCAGGAGGATTTGACCTCCATCAATGGGCTTGCAACAGGCCGGAGGTCATCAGCCATCTTCCGCCAGAGGCACGCTCGGAAAAGCTGGAGCTTTGGCTGTCACATGACAAGGTTGGTGCACATGAGTCAATGCTGGGACTGAGCTGGCACTGTGACACGGACACCCTCGGTTTTAAGAACAGAGTCCTTAACCATGGACAACCTACAATGAGGATCATCTACCGAACTCTGGCAAGTCAGTATGACCCACTCGGCTTCATAATCCCCTTCACTACCAGAGACAAGATCATAGTACAGCGCTCTGGGACAAGCCCAGAGATTGGGATGATCCCCAGCTACCTGAAGATCTGCTGCTGCAGTGGAATACCTGGGAGGAGGAGTTGGAACACCTGCCAGAAATAGCATTACCCAGATGCTATACACCAGAGAACATGGACAGACAAGAGGTGCTAAGAGAAGTACACATATTTTGTGATGCTTCAGAGCGAGCCTACGGCTCCGTGGCCTACTTACGATCAGTGGATCCCCATGGGGAGGTACACATATCTTTCATCATGGCCAGGTCACGTGTAGCACCAACAAAGCAGCTCTCTATCCCCCGGCTAGAACTGTGCGCAGCTCTCACTGACGCCCAGCTGAAGAAGCTACTTCAGGCCTAGTTGACACTCAAGGTGGAGGAAGTCACCCTTTGGTCCGATTCAACTACAGTACTCAACTGGCTTCAATCCACATCCTGCCACTTCAAAGTCTTCGTCGGAACCAGGATCTCAGAAATCCAAGACATCACAGAGTGTAAAGCCTGGCGATACGTGGACTCTGCCAGTAACCCAGCCGATGACATTACCAGAGGAAAGACGCTAAGAGAGCTAGCAAACCCAAACAGGTGGAGCCAGGGGCCAGCATTTCTACTCCTGCCTCCAGACGAGTGGCCTTCCTACCCGTCGTCAAACACCACCGATCAACTGCAGGAGGTTACAGAGTTAAAGCGTTTTGCCATATGTGCTATGGCCATCTCCCAACCAAGGGCATCAACTCCAGATGTCACACCGTTCCGTACTTGGAGTGATCTAGTGGAGGCCAAAGCCAAGGAACTTCACGGGGCGGCCAGGCTTGGTGACTCATCATCAACTGACTCTCCTAGAGCAGAGATGTACACCAGGGCAGAGCAGAATGTTCTGCCCTGGAGTCTTGGTAGCGTTAATGCCTTTTACTGAAGATATCAACACAACAGTCAGAGTATTACAGCCTTGGAGCAGGTGTAGTGTCTGTATATGTGTGGTCTATAAGAGAGAAATACAAAGTATAAATAAATATACTTGCAAAAGGTTACAGTATTGTAGTTTCTATATAATGTTTTTGTACACCCTACACCTTTAACTATACTAGTATACTATATGAAAACTACTTTATTTAAACAAAAAAATGTTAGGTATTTCTGCAATATATAAAAAATGTTGTGAAGATTTATACATTTATTTAACATTTTAGAGATGTTTTATAATAAGATTTATTTTTATTCTACAACAGAACAGAATACAGTTTATTGTTGTTTTTTTACATTTTGTTCCATTAAATTTAAGGTTTTACTGCAAAAAAAAGAAAGTTGCTTTAATTTTACATGCAGTAAAATGATGTGTATTTTAAGTTTTTTTACATAGAATTCAATGTCATCTAACATTCAAGACAATTAAACACTGGAATTATCCTGTAAAAAAACGATAATTTCTCATCAAACCAATATACAGAATAAAACCTTTATTTATTTTTAATAAAAGTAATTTACTGTATTTTTATGGTATTTACACTTAATATAGAAAAACAAGAAAGGTCTGTAAAATAATACATTGAATTTCTGTGAAAAAAACATTTTTTTTTTACAGTGTACGTTATGGTATTTTGAACGGACGTTCCCAATACAATACCACAGAGCCTCGGGTATTGGCAATGTACAGAGTCTTACTTTTAAGGTGCTATTCCCTGGGGGGCTACAACTTAAGGCCCTGACACACCAAGCCGATTTCGGCCATCGATAGACGTCTGGCCGTCGATGAGCGTCCTGTCGCCCTACTCAGATTGGTGTGTCCCGCGCCGTCATGTCTTTTCGGCCGTGCCGACACCTTCCGCTCCCGATTGAACATGTTGAATCGGGAGCGGAGGCTGTCGGCAAAATAAATCACTCTGATTGGCTGTTCTGTTTAGTGAATCAATGCATGAGAAGCGAAACGGAAGTGAGTTACGCAAACAAACGATTAGGCACACACAGACGGCTATTATTTTTAATTTTCATCTCACCTGGACGCAATAATTGATTTTGCATCATGGCGATCTGGAATGCAGAAACAGAATATATATGTTTGTATATATCAAGCAGTCTGTCTTCCGGTTGAACTCTTTTGAATGACGATTACAAACTACTGCCGCCGGCTGGCAAGGAGAGTTATTGCCACTCACGCATGCGCAGTGCGCGTACGTGCTACTTGGCTGTCGGCTTAAGTCTTTGCGATGTGTTCCGGTGCAACTTTTTGGCCAAGACGCAGGAGATGTGAGGCGACACAACAGTCGGGTCCGTCGACGTGTTCTTTGGTGTCAGTTTGGTGTGTCAGGGCCTTTACAGGGCACGTCACACTAAACTCTTGCCAGTGTGTTTAGGGTGCTAGACTGAAGAGAGGTCCTTTAAGAGTGGGTCGGCATGTCTGGCTGGTGGAAGGGGGTCCAGGAGGCTCCAGGGGCTTGATTGGAGGTGCTCTGGGGTTCTCTGTCTGTCTGGGGCATGGTTGGGCTGGGCCTCTCATGTTAAGTCAAGACATCCAGAAAGGGGGTGACTGAACCAGGCCCATCAGCTGGCTTTGAGCACCCTTTCCTGACCACCTTCCTACTGGTCTTCTGAATTTTTCTTAAACCGAAAAGCTTTTTCAATTGGACATACTGACTGCAGGACCTCAGGTCCATGGCTTGTACAGGGGCTGTCTTCAAGGTGCATGTCCCCATGAGGCCGAAACTTACAGGACACGTTCCTGGGCCCCCAGACACCAACATTCTCAAGTTTCAGAACCCAGTCCATTTGCCTTAGGGTTTTGTCAAGACTTCCAGGAAAGGGGGTCATTGAGCCAGGCCTGACTTATCCGATTTATGGCGCATTTCCACTACAGTGCGGAGCGCGGTTTATGTGTGCCGTGCCGTGCCCGGCCCGTTTTTGGTTGCGTTTCCACTAGGCGTAGTTCCGGCTAGCGGGTACTTTTTCACAGTTTTTCTGGCTCTCCAAAATCGAGGTTCTTTCCGGGCCAACAACCAGACTGAGTATGCTAAACTAGTAAGAGAATCGCTGGCAACTACAACAAGATGAACATATCTGACCGTGATTTAATTGTAAAACACGTTTGAAAATGATGCCGAAGTAACAACATACTGATACCGGTTAGTAAAAACCATGAATTAGTGCTTTAACAACTCTGCAGACAAGACGGCAGGCGAAAAACCTTTTAAAATGCGTGTTTTCTGAATGGAGATCGGCTAAGCTAACGCAGTATATGCTCCGACCGTCCACACTCACAACAACGGCCTACAGACATAAATAAACCAGCGACTGTATTCGCCATGACACAGACAGTCTGTGGTTTGTACTTGTTTCACTTTTGTCTAGTTTCTGAACTGATATGAGGAGCTGTGAGCTCTGAGTGCTAACAGCTAACGGCTGATGTTGGTTTTGTGTTTCGCATTGAAGATGACGTCACGGCTCCGCCTACACTGCGTTACTATAGTTACTACCCCAGCTACTAAACTGTAATGGAAATGCAGCATAAAGTGAGCCAGGCCTACCAAGGCCTAACTATACCGTATTAAGCCGTGCGAGGGCCTGCAGTGGAAATGCGCCATTAGAGTGCCCTTTCCTGGGTCAATCCCAGCCTGACCCCCACCCTTCCCCAGTGAAAGGTGGGAAAGTATCTTCAGATGCTTCATTCTGATCAATAAATTAGCCATAAGGCTCTTTGAGGTACTTACACTGTAGAGGGAGTTCAGTGGAAACACTTCAAAGAGGGGGCCTTCTGGTGGATTTGTGCAAAAAAAAGCTTTGGAAAAAGCCCAAACTTTGAAAATCTGTATTTTTGCAATGGAAGGTGCTTTGACCTTGCTTTTTTTACAATGGTGCCCAATAGATAAACGAGTTAATGTAGGGACCCCTCAATGGTCTATGGAATTTGGAACTTGCTCCCCAAGGGAGGTTTTATCAGTGTCCATGCAAAAGAAGCACATTTTACACCTTGGCTATCCTAAGGTTGGACAGTCACTTTCTCCGTCTTTGCACATTGCCACCTTGGTTTTGGAGCGTCACCCTCGTGGTTCTTGGCTGCCACCATCTGGGTTTTGGATCGTTCAGTGATGCTGTCTGAAGTGATTGAGACAGTCTTTTACCAGGGACATTTTTACTGAGATAAGCTCATGACATTTAACGAAAACATCTTTGAGGTTTTCACATCAGACAGTACAGATCAGAAACCAGATGTTCTTTGAGGTCTGTCCAGTGAAACCACTCCCACGCTGTGTCTCCCCCCCCCCCCCCCCACATATCGTCAGATAGTAAGGTCCCTGTCATGAGCTCTGCCGTGACTCCAGCTCAGGTGTAGCAGGTGAAACACAACTGTTGTCTGACATTTGTTTCCCATTTGACACAGGTTTCTGTTGTTGGATGTATAGTTGTTGAATAATGCTGTATCTGTGCTCATCTTTAACATAATGTTCTAAATCTTTAACAACAGGAGGATCATGGTTAACTTTACGGAAGCTTCCTATTTTATACTGACTGCATACTCTGACACCGGGGTTTTGAAATACCTATATTTCCTGATCATTCTGGCTTTGTATATTTGTATTATAGGTGCCAACGTGTTGCTGATTGTGGTGATCTGTGTGAACAGGAGCTTACATGAACCTATGTACCTTTTTCTGTGCAGCCTGTTTGTAAATGAACTGTATGGTAGTACAGGGTTGTTTCCATTCCTTCTGGTTCAGATCCTCTCTGACATTCACACTGTTTCTGCTCCGCTCTGCTTCCTGCAGATTTTCTCTGTGTATACATATGTGTGCGTGGAATTTTTTAATTTAGCAGCCATGTCTTATGACAGATATCTTGCTATCTGTTATCCTCTGCAATATAACACATATATGACTTCTAACAAAGCTTCCTTTCTTATTGCGGTGTCATGGTTGTTCCCTTTTCTTGCAATTGTTGTTCTAATATCCTTAAGTGTGTCTTTAACGCTGTGTGGGAACATCATTAACAAAGTCTACTGTGGGAATTACTCCATTGTTAAACTGGCCTGCTCTGACACCAGGGTCAATAACATTTATGGACTTTTTTACACGGTCATCTCCATCATCATTCCTCTGCTTTTAATCCTCTACACGTACATGAGGATCCTCAGAGTGTGTTTCTCTGGCTCCAAACAGACCAGACAGAAAGCTCTCAGTACCTGCACACCTCACCTCGCTTCCCTCATCAACTTCTCCTTTGGAGGTTTTTTCCAGATATTACAGAGCAGGTTTGATATGAGCAGTGTTCCCAACATGCTGTGTGTTTTATTATCCCTGTACTTTCTAACATGCCAGCCTCTCTTTACCCCAGTCCTGTACGGGCTGAAGATGTCTAAAATCCGCATCATATGTAAGCGTCTGTTGTACGGAGAAGTGTAGGTCATCAAGAGATTGCAGAGAAAGAGAATGAAAGGACTCTGACTTCAGCAGTATTAACTCTAATGACGTGTCTAGTTCACTGAAAGCTCACCTCCCGTTGTCTGTTCTTATTTTTCTTTAATTATACTTTAATATTCTATATGAAGCAAAGCTATATGATCAACACGATGTTTCACTGACCCTGTTATTCTGTTGTGTCTAAAACTGCAAAAAGAAAATACCTTTTTCCCTGAAAGCTGTTTAGATTTGTGGGAACAATATGTTGTAGAAAAAGGGTTTTTATTGTCAAGTGCACGAGAACCAGACAAACATCTTTAAATCTTAGATCCAACCATACTCACTTTATATAAAATTAATTACAAAGTAAAAATATAGGGTTAAAGTACTAGATGTATATATACGTATGAAATGTATATAAGAAAAAATATATTTGTCGTATACAGTAATTAAATATACACAGAGATGTAAACGTGTAATATGAAAGTGTGAAAAAGGAGTATGAAATATGGACATTCCTATTTTCCTGCAAATAAATGTTGTGTTCATGAAGCTGGTTGTGTGTGTGTGTGTGTGTGTGTGTGTGTGTGTGTGTGTGTGTGTGTGTGTGTGTGTGCGTGTGTTTGTGTGTATGTGTGTGTGTATATTTTGCATGTTTAATTCCCCTGTGCAGTTTACTTTAGACAGCATGAAATAAGTCGCAGGCTCACGTGTGATGTGTGTCTTATGTTTCTCATGCTGAATGGAACAGTTAATAATTATAGGATTACTACCATTTGTATTCTTAGATGCCATTTGTTGTTATGGTCGTGTGAAAAGGTGCAGCCTGTTTCACAGTGAGTAACAAAAACACATTTAAATTTGAATTATGTCAATACCACCAACAAATGGTTTAATAGATGTGATAATATGGGGCCCAAAAATACAAGCCTTTAGTTTTTTGAGGTACATTAACTTCCCAGTCCCTTATTTAAATCATTAGGTCCTAAAAGTAGTAAAATAATAATAGCTCTAATAGAGGTAGATTCCCTCACTCAAACTGTGCTTAATTCCTCCAGTGGCTCAGTCAGTAGGTCAGGGCTTGGACTGGGAGCCGTAAGGTCGCTGGTTCAAGTCCCCGACCAGACATAAATATGGAGTGTGGACTACTACTTGGAGAGGGCCCAGTTAACCTCCTGGACCCTGCCGTGGCACCTTGAACCAGGCACCGGACAACCCCCACTCCAATTGCTCCCGGGCGCTGTGCAAAAGCTGCCCACTGTTCCTAGTACTAGGATGGGTTAAAGAGAACAAATGTCACTGTGTGTGCTGTGTATGTGTGACCATTAAAGAGGGTTTCATCCCTCCGATTCTATCTATCTATCTAATTAAAATAGCTGGGCCTTATAGAAACAGAAGATATCCACATATTAACACCACTTTATGATTTCTGAAGTAAGAAGCTAGCGTTGGGCTATAAAGGAACTACAGCACGGTCACATGACAGCAGTGACATGCAGTCAGGGGAGAAACAACAAATAAATGTCTCCACTGATCTCTGTTGTAATGTGATTTCTGTATGATTCCAATCGCTTTTCATAGTCAAAATTGGCAAATTCGGAGCGATGAGAAGTGAGGCAGGGACGAGCTCTGCCTCACGTAACCCCACAGAAACTGGCTGGAGCGCGGGCACTAAATGAGCACGGGCACTCATTTAGTGCCCGCGCTCCAGCCAGTTTCTGTGGGGTGAGGTGAGGCAGAGATGAGATCTGACTCACCTCAGATGCGTCACCCCACAGAAAGTGGCTGGAGTGCAGGCCCTAAGCGCATGCCTGTTAGCATCTCACTGTAAGTCACACATGTAATGTTTGTAGATGCCTTTATTAAATGTGTCCTCGCCATCCATAGTCTCTAAATAACTTATTTCACGTATATATGATATTTAGGCTCGCTGGTCTCATCATACAACTGCAATGAAAAGCACAGGGGAGGCAGCCATAACCCCTGCCGCACTGAAGGGGGCGCACGTGAGCCCACAGGTTCTTGTTGCTACTGTTATTCTACGCAGAGACGGTAGACGCAAACAACAAGCTAGACTTTTGAAACTAGAGGAAGATAAGGAGACTTTTACAAAAAAGTAATAGAGATTTTTGTCCAGAAGGATAGCATGGACTTCATCTTCAAGTCAAGGTAAGACCACAATGGATTGAAATGGGATCTTACTAAGAGAGAACAGTCCAATATTTAAATGAAACCACATGTTTTGGGTATCCTTTTGTTGAAAGGTCTGTTTAAAATTATCGAAACATCAGAATAAAAAAGCTTTTGCAAATAACAGAATATTTCGATTAAGGTAAAAATTAATAACATTTGTATATCTGACTCTGAAAGAGTCAGTGCCTCACCGCCATGAACCTCACCGAACGTCACTGCATGACACGTCACCACCGCTAAGCTAAGGTGACTAATGTTGGGCTATAAAGGAACTACAGCACGGTCACATGACTTCACGTCACCACCGCTAAGCTAAAGGAGGCTAATGTTGGGCTTTAAAGAAACTACAGCACGGTCACATGACTTCACGTCACCACCGCTAAGTTAAAGGCGGCTAATGTTGGGCTATAAAGGAACTACAGCACGGTCACATGACTTCACGTCACCACCGCTAAGCTAAAGGAGGCTAATGTTGGGCTATAAAGGAACTACAGCACGGTCACATGACTTCACGTCACCACCGCTAAGCTAAAGGAGGCTAATGTTGGGCTATAAAGGAACTACAGCACGGTCACATGACTTCACGTCACCACCGCTAAGCTAAAGGCGGCTAATGTTGGGCTATAAAGGAACCGAGCATGGTCACAGACTTCACGTTGCCACAGCTAAGCTAAAGGTGGCTAATGTTGGCTATAAAGGAACTACAGCACGGTCACATGACTTCACGTCACACCCGCTAAGCTAAAGGGGCTAATGTTGGGCTATAAAGGAACTACAGCACGGTCACATGACTTCACGTCACCACCGCTAAGTTAAAGGCGGCTAATGTTGGGCTATAAGGAACTACAGCACGGTCACAATGACTTCACCACACACCGCTAAGCTAAAGGTGGCTAATGTTGGGCTATAAAGGAACTACAGCATGGTCACATGACTTCACGTCACCACCGCTAAGCTAAAGGAGGCTAATGTTGGGCTATAAAGGAACTACAGCACGGTCACATGACTTCACGTCACCACCGCTAAGCTAAAGGCGGCTAATGTTGGGCTATAAAGGAACCAGAGCATGGTCACATGACTTCACGTTGCCACAGCTAAGCTAAAGGTGGCTAATGTTGGGCTATAAAGGAACTACAGCACGGTCACATGACTTCACGTCACCACCGCTAAGCTAAAGGCGGCTAATGTTGGGCTATAAAGGAACCAGAGCATGGTCACATGACTTCACGTTGCCACCGCTAAGCTAAAGGCGGCTAATGTTGGGCTATAAAGGAACCAGAGCATGGTCACATGACTTCACGTTGCCACAGCTAAGCTAAAGGAGGCTAATGTTGGGCTATAAAGGAACTACAGCACGGTCACATGACTTCACGTCACCACCGCTAAGCTAAAGGAGGCTAATGTTGGGCTATAAAGGAACTACAGCACGGTCACATGACTTCACGTCACCACCGCTAAGCTAAAAGAGGCTAATGTTGGGCTATAAAGGAACTACAGCACGGTCACATGACTTCACGTCACCACCGCTAAGCTAAATTAGGCTAATGTTGGGCTATAAAGGAACTACAGCACGGTCACATGACTTCACGTCACCACCGCTAAGCTAAAAGAGGCTAATGTTGGGCTATAAAGGAACTACAGCACGGTCACATGACTTCACGTCACCACCGCTAAGCTAAAGGCGGCTAATGTTGGGCTATAAAGGAACTTCAGCACAGTGTGATCCCTCCATCAACGGTTTTATTAATCTCCCGCCAAATGGCCTGAGGAGGAGAAACCACAAGTCATTATCAGGCTTACGGTTAGCTACACTGTGTTGAATTTAAACCTCAGGCTTACGGTTAGCTACACTGTGTTGAATTTAAACCTCAGGCTTACGGTTAGCTACACTGTGTTGAATTTAAACCTCAGGCTTACGGTTAGCTACACTGTGTTGAATTTAAACCTCAGGCTTACGGTTAGCTACACTGTGTTGAATTTAAACCTCAGGCTAACGGTTAGCTACACTGTGTTGAATTTAAACCTCAGGCTTACGGTTAGCTACACTGTGTTGAATTTAAACCTCAGGCTTACGGTTAGCTACACTGTTTTAAACTCTGACAGCAGCTGAAATTGTTTAAAATGTATCACAATCTTCTATTTTCTGACATGTAAATACTTTATTTCGTATATTTTGTTATCATTACTACTCTTCAACTAGGAGGTGCTAGCAAAGCATTTCACTGCTCAATGGAAAGATGTGAAGTATATAATAAACTTTGTTGTAACTGCAGTATGAATGTTCTGTTATTTCTCTCTTTGAATACCCACAAATGTTCAATAATAAATCAGAGGGAGAACTTCCTGTGACTTTAAGGATAGGGACGTCCTCTGACGTTAAAAGCTTAAAAGACGCAGACGCAGAGTCTCGGCTCAGTTAGCATGGCCTCTCAGGCTTCAACTGTGTCTGAACCAGAGACGGGTAAGCTTGAGATGCTTAGCACTAATTATGCATTTCTCATGTGTTGACTGCAGAGAGACTGAATGCTGTTTGTGTTGATGCTTTTGCTGCGACTCAATTACTTTTATTATCATTGTCAAGGCAAAGTCACTTTATTGAATATAGTTTAATCTGCAGATTATCTGGTAGAATAATGGTGTTGTGCAAAACATGTGTGAAATATGTCCAAGGTAAGGTCCTTAAATGTCCAAAGAACCTTGCTTTACTCTGATATTTAAAAGAGAAAAGCTGAACATCTGGAGATTTAAAAGGCTGACAAACTAATTTTCTGCATCAAAAATGTATTTATTGTTATTGCAGCTTTACTATGTGATGCATGTTAACATTTAAACTTGTTTTAACAGACCAAATGTGACGTATTATTCCTGTTGTTCCTGTGCACAGTATTTTGAACCAAAGTGGAATCATGGTGAACTCTAATATTTCATATTTTATACTTGGTGCTTACTTTGAAACAGGGTTTTTTAAGTACGTGTTCTTCATGATTGTCATGTGTTTATATATTTGTATTATAGGTGCCAACGTGTTGCTGATTGTGGTGATCTGTGTGAACAGGAGCTTACATGAACCTATGTACCTTTTTCTGTGCAGCCTGTTTGTAAATGAACTGTATGGTAGTACAGGGTTGTTTCCATTCCTTCTGGTTCAGATCCTCTCTGACATTCACACTGTTTCTGCTCCGCTCTGCTTCCTGCAGGTTTTCTCTGTGTACTCTTATGGAAGTGTGGAATTTACTAATTTAGCCGTCATGTCTTATGACAGATATCTTGCTATCTGTTATCCTCTTCAATATAACTCACGTATGACGTATAATGGTTTGTTGTGCTTATTGCCGCCATATGGTTTCCTCCTTTTTTTGCTGTCTTTGTCACGATATCACTGAGTATGTCTTTAACGCTGTGTGGGAACATCATTAACAAAGTGTACTGTGATAACTACTCCATTGTTAAGCTGGCCTGCTATGACACTACGGTCAATCATGTGTATGAACTTATTGCCACTTTTTGCACTGTCTGTGGTCCGCTATTTGTATTTTTCTTCACGTACATGAGGATCCTCAGAGTGTGTTTCTCTGGTTGTAAGCAGAGCAGACAGAAAGCTGTCAGCACCTGCGCACCTCACCTCGCTTCCCTCATCAACTTCTCCTTTGGAGTTTTCTTTGAGATATTGCAGAGCAGGTTTAATATGAGCAGTGTACCCAACACGTTGAGAATATTTTTATCATTATATTTCCTCACATGTCAGCCTCTCTTCAGCCCTATGATGTACGGCCTCAACATGTCCAAAATATACATCCTGTGTAAAAATCTGCTGCTAGCTGGGGTTGGGAATAACCTCTAACAGTGGTTCCCAACCTTTTTCAGTCAGGCCCCCCTTGTGTAATTGGAAATATTTTCGAGCCCCCCCTAATCTGATTCCCACCGAGATTGGTAGAATTAATTGTATATAGTTGTACAACATTACATTTTCTCTGCTAATAATAACAAGACAAAAAGATCCAACTATAATTTTATATTTTGTTATGGATTGAACATGAACAAAAGTGCTTGTATTGGCAGTTGATCCTGTGCCACTGTGAAATAATGAGGCCTAATTGAAACAATTACAAATACTGCTTATCGATCCGGTTCTTTAACCGTATTTTTATAGGTTATTTTTTAGGGGAAAAAACTAAACAAATTAGAAACAGAATTCACATTGATTCATTTTATGTATAGTGTGGATTATGGGCTGCTAGCACACATAAAATACCTGCAGTGGTGGTAGTAAGTAGATTTAAGTACTGTACTTATATTGAGGTACTTAAGTATTTCCACTATTGTTTCTTTGTAATTCTGCTCCTCTACAGTTCAGAGGTAAATGTTGTACTTTTACTCCACTACATGTATTTAATACCTTTAGTTACTTTACAGATCTGGATGAATGATGTGAAATATAATCAACTCTTAAATCAGACTTTAGTTCCACCTGGAGTAAATTCACAAGCTACCCTGCAGTATACTACTTTTACTTAAGTACTTGATCTGAGTACTTCTCCCACCTTACACGTAATTGGGGCAACAGAACTCCGAGTTAAGGAAGTTGAAAACGGTGCATTTCTCCGTATGAATATGATGCCTTTTGGCCGGCTGATGGACAGATTGCTCGTCTTTCCGCAAAAATACTTATGGCAAACGAGCATTGACCACATCGAGCTCTGTAGAGAGTAGAGTAGATTGTCACTTTTGAACGCTCTGTTCTCCACCGGCAGATCTCTGTGTGCACGCACGGTGCTGCAGCAGTGCAGCGAGTCTGTGAGCCCCCCACACAGACGAGAGAGAGAGAGAGAGAAAGAGAAAGAGAGATCTCCCCACCGACCATGTTAGATGTCAAGGGAGATGTATGCCTCGTCATACTTTGTTGATTTGGGCATTATAGCTGAAAGGCTTGTCGTGGGCTCGTCCACTTTTCTTTTAACTGCCGGTTGTGTTAAAAATGTGTCAATTTGATTAATTTTACGAGCAAACAATGTTTGTTTACAACTTCTTCCCAAGCTTCACGCGCCCCCCCTGCAATAGCGCTGCACCGTTGGGAACCACTGCTCTAACAGATGAGTTCAGTTTGAGTCAGAAGCGGAGTTATAAATGTTGTCTCTAAACGTCTTCTATCATTTGTTTTTCTTTAATTATGTTTAAATCTTCTATATGAAGCAAAGCTACATTACCCCTTAGCACTCTCATGAGAATTTATCGGGGGAAATGTTCATATCAAATTGTCCATTGAGCATGACTTTATTCAATAAATAGTCATTTTGAGATTGTGTTGCTTAGGTTGAGTACTTTCACTTTCTCAGATTGTATATGTGTGCTTTATCAATGTTACATAACGTTATCAGAAGATTATTTATGTATAAGACTACACACGTACGACCAGTCTTAAAATCTGTACAACATACTAGAAGTGTATCCTTAGAGTGAACTCTTTAACAGGATAAAAGTAATACATGTGTGTCTGTTGTCCTCCAAGACCAGTCATATAGTTAATAATATGGACAAACAATATAAGGGGATATGAACATATGGAGTGTTTTGAACAGTTTAAACCAGGGGACAACAATCTTTTTCAGACCAAGACCTAAATGTAACGTAAATGTGTTATATGCATATTGTCCTCATGAAGTACATACATTTCATCCACCCCTATTAACCAGGAGCATAAGAAGGGTGGGTACGGAGAGGTGAGGATCAAGTTCCAAGGGATAAGGATCAAGGGGCGAGGATTGAGGGGAAAAGCTTGAGGGGAAGGGATCGAGGGGCAAGGAACTACAAGGTGGAGCAACTATAGAGGGGTAAGTGTCCAGGGGCAAGTTTCAAGGGCAAGGAACAAGACGTAATGAGCTGTTGTTGAGAAGCGGGGATCAAAAGGGGAGGTTTGGGGTGATGGGCGAGTTTGGGGGCTGAGGAGTTATGGTATGGCAGAGGAGCGAGGATCCAGGAGCAAGAATCAAATGGTAAGGAGCTATCTGCAAGTAACGGTGATCGATGGGTGAGGTTTGGGGGTTAGGATCGAGGGGCAAGGACCTACGGGTGAGGATCGAGGTGCAAAGATCGAGGGGCGATGATTCAGGGATTAGGTGGCGAGTTTCAGAGGGCAAGGATTTAGGGGAAAGAAGCGAGGATCCAAGGGGAATCTCTAGGGGGGCATGGATCAAAGGGTAAGGTTTGAGGGGCAAGGAGTGAGGATGGGTGGGCAAGTGAATCGAGGGGTGATGATCCAAGGGTAAGGATTAAGGGGTAAGGGTTGAGGGACGAGGTTTGATGGGCGAGGAGCTTTAGGTGATTATCCTGGGGCAAGGATCAAGCCGGAAGGAGCTGTTTGAAAGGAAGATAGATCAACGGGCGAGGATTAGGGTGCGAGGTTGTGGGGGGTAAGGGTCGAGGAGCGAGGAGATGCGGGTGAGGACCAAGGTGCAAAGTGTGGGGTTCAGGGGGCGAGGAATGAGGCGCAAGGTTTCCTATTCAACATTGGCTGTAATACTGTCCATTTCCCCGCTGTGGGACTCATAAAGGATTCCTGATTCTGATTGGCAAGAGGCCGTGGGCGAGGAGTGAGGATCCAGGGGCAAGGGAATCGAGGTGCGTGGTCCGAGGGGCGAGGATCCAACGGTAAGGATGGGTGGGTAAGTATGGTTGGGTAAGGATTGAAGAGCGGGGATTGAGGTGGAAAGTTTGAGGGGCAATGAGCTAAAGGGGTTGGGAATCAAGGGTCGAAGGGCGAAAACTGAGGAGTGAGGTGTGAGGATAGAAGGGCATGGATCAAGGGGCCCGGTTTGAGGGGTGAGGAGCGGGGATCGAGGGGGAAGGGTCACGGGGCAAGGATGCAGGCCCGAGGGGCAAAGAGCAAAACTCTTTTTTTCAATTTGATTTCAGTGTTTTTTAGTGAATATTGTTATGCACAACTCCGGCTGCAATCTGCCATCCCTCCACCACCTGCACCAGAACCTCTCTCCATCAGGACCAGAACCTCTCTCCATCAGGACCAGAACCTCTCTCCATCAGGACCTCTCTCCATCAGGACCAGAACCTCTCTCCATCAGGACCAGAACCTCTCTCCATCAGGACCTCTCTCCATCAGGACCAGAACCTCTCTCCATCAGGACCAGAACCTCTCTCCATCAGGTCCAGAACCTCTCTCCATCAGGAACTCTCTCCATCAGGACCAGAACCTCTCTCCATCAGGACCTCTCTCCCTCAGGACCAGAGCCTTTCTCAATCAGAACCTCTATCCATCAGGACCAGAACCTCTCTCAATCAGGTCCAGAACCTCTCTCCATCAGGAACTCTCTCCATCAGGACCAGAACCTCTCTCCATCAGAAACTCTCTCCATCAGGACAAGAACCTCTCTCCATCAGGACCTCTCTCCATCAGGACCAGAACTCTCTCCACAGAACCTCTCTCATCAGGGACCTCTCTCCATCAGGACCAGAACCTCTCTCATCAGGACCAGAACCTCTCTCCATCAGGACCAAAACCTCTCTCCATCAGGACCAGAACCTCTCTCCATCAGGTCCAGAACCTCTCTCCATCAGGAACCTCTCTCCATCAGGACCAGAACCTCTCTCCATCAGACCTCTCTCCCTCAGGACCAGAACCTCTCTCAATCAGAACTATCCACCAGGACCAGAACCTCTCTCATCAGGTCCAGAACCTCTCTCCATCAGGAACTCTCTCCATCAGGACCAGAACCTCTCTCCATCAGGACTCTCTCCATCAGGACAAGAACCTCTCTCCATCAGGAACCTCTCTCCATCAGGACCAGAACCTCTCTCCATCAGGAACTCTCTCCATCAGGACAGAAACCTCTCTCCATCAGGACCTCTCTCCATCAGGACCAGAACCTCTCTCAACCAAACCTCTATCCATCAGGACCTCTCTCCATCAGGACCAGAACCTCTCTCCATCAGGAACCTCTCCCCAGGACCAGAACCTCTCTCCATCAGAAACCTCTCTCCATCAGGACAAGAACCTCTCTCCATCAGGACCTC
Source organism: Dissostichus eleginoides (assembly GCA_031216635.1). Taxonomy (NCBI): domain Eukaryota; kingdom Metazoa; phylum Chordata; class Actinopteri; order Perciformes; family Nototheniidae; genus Dissostichus; species Dissostichus eleginoides. The sequence continues at coordinate 37,978,788 of CM062268.1, read as the reverse complement.
TCTCCATCAGGACCAGAACCTCTTCATCAGAACCTCTCTCCATCAGGACCTCTCTCCATCAGGACCAGAACCTCTCTCCATCAGGACCAGAACCTCTCTCCATCAGGACCAAAACCTCTCTCCATCAGGACCAGAACCTCTCTCCATCAGGAACAGAGCCTCTCTCCATCAGGTCCAGAACCTCTCTCCATCAGGACCAGAACCTCTCTCCATCAGAACCTCTCTCCATCAGGACCAGAACCTCTCTCCATCAGAACATCTCTCCATCAGGACCAGAACCTCTCTCCATCAGGACCAGAACCTCTCTCCATCAGGAACCAGACCTCTCTCCATCAGGACCAGAACCTCTCTCCATCAGGACCTCTCTCCATCAGGACCAGAACCTCTCTCCATCAGGACCAGAACCTCTCTCCATCAGGACCAACCTCTCTCCATCAGAACTCTCTCATCAGGACCAGAACCTCTCTCCATCAGGACCAGAACCTCTCTCCATCAGGAACAGAGCCTCTCTCCATCAGGACCAGAACCTCTCTCCATCAGGACCTCTCTCCATCAGACCAGAACCTCTCCATCAGGAACAGAGCCTCTCTCTACAGAACCTCTCTCCATCAGTACCAGAACCTCTCTCCATCTGAACAGTTTCTTCCCCTCCGCTACCAGCCTCATCAACAAGGCCCGCCCCCACTGACACTGACTGTTATCCACCCCACAAACATGATGCATTACATTAATGCACATCATGTGAACAACATCTTGTTCTTTTTTCCTTCTTAATACTGTGAGCCATGTTCATGCTCAACTCTCTGACTGCATTTGCATTTTTTGCACACGTCTGCACAGCCCTCCACTTTAAATATAATTGACTGTAGTTTGCACAAAGTGTGCACAGAGAATAAAATAAAACAGAATGTATAATACTTTACAGTGGAAAAAATATTATGTAGTGTATTAATGTAAAAATATATGTGGCATAAATATATCAGTTTAAACCGAGATGCAAGATAGCTTCTTAAAGTTGACTTTGAAAGATAGTTAGTTTCCCACGGTCCCTTTCACCTGGTATAATCATTACACCTCAATCATGGAAAAGACACAATTTAATGATAATAAACACTTAGAAATGTCACAAATAATAATCTGCAGTTTGATTGTTTGCTGCTTGTGGAGAGAAATCCCAAACTGCATTTACAGTCCGGCAGTTTCTGTCATGAAAATGTGAGGTGCATTTAATAGGGATTTTATATTCATAGCATATTGTTGGATATTTTATTTTAAAGCAGAATTTAAGAGTTGAAAATTAGCTGGAAACTCCCGGTACATCAGTTGCATGATACCCGTTGAATAAAGACAGATAACAGTTCAATATGTTGAAGCATTTTTATTCCTCTTCTGACTCAAACTGAACCATCCTGTTACATGTTATTCCCAACACAGGCTAACAGCAGATTTGTACACAGGATGTATATTTGGGACACATTACATGTTAGAGAATACGATGGTGAAATTTTCGACATATGGGAACATAGTTGATATGAAGCTGCTCTGTGTCTGTTCACAGCGAGAAGCTTCATTCAGCTTTAACTTCAGTTTCACTCCTAACGTCCTGACTCATGGACCTTTCAGGGTTCTCCTAAAGTCACTGAGGCTGATATGAAAAGTGAAAAGCAAGATAAGAAACAGAAAGAGAGAGCAGCATCAAGCTCAGCACATGCACAGCTGCACGTTTCAATTCCTTCCTCTGCACACAGTGAACTAGACACGTCATTAGAGTTAATACTGCTGAAGTCAGAGTCCTTTCATTCTCTTTCTCTGCAATCTCTTGATGACCTACACTTCACCACACAACAGACGCTTACATATGATGCGGATTTTAGACATCTTCAGCCCGTAGAGGACTGGGGTAAAGAGAGGCTGGCATGTTAGAAAGTACAGGGATAATAAAACGCGCAGCATGTTGGGAACACTGCTCATATCAAACCTGCTCTGTAATATCTGGAAAAAACCTCCAAAGGAGAAGTTAAGCAGGGAAGCGAGGTGAGGTGCACAGGTACTGAGAGCTTTCTGTCTGGTCTGTTTGGAGCCAGAGAAACACACTCTGAGGATCCTCATGTACGTGTAGAGGATTAAAAGCAGAGGAATGATGATGGAGATGACCGTGTAAAAGAGTCCATAAATGTTATTGACCCTGGTGTCAGAGCAGGCCAGCTTAACAATGGAGTAATTCCCACAGTACACTTTGTTAATGATGTTCCCACACAGCGTTAAAGACACACTTAAGGATATTAGAACAACAATGCAAGAAAAGGGAACAACCATGACACCGCAATAAGAAAGGAAGCTTTGTTAGAAGTCATATATGTGTTATTGCAGAGGATAACAGATAGCAAGATATCTGTCATAAGACATGACGGCTAAATTTGTAAATTCCACACTTCCATATGTAAACAAGCAGAAAACCTGCAGGAAGCAGAGCGGAGCAGAAACAGTGTGAATGTCAGAGAGGATCTGAACCAGAAGGAATGGAAACAACCCTGTACTACCATACAGTTCATTTACAAACAGGCTGCACAGAAAAAGGTACATAGGTTCATGTAAGCTCCTGTTCACACAGATCACCACAATCAGCAACACGTTGGCACCTATAATACAAATATACAAAGCCAGAATGATCAGGAAATATAGGTATTTAAAAACCCGGGTGTCAGAGTATGCACTCAGTATAAAATATGAAATGTGAGTAGAGTTCACCATGATCCTCCTGTGGTTCTTAAGCATCACAACATGAGCAGTGCATTACCTGGATTAGATGTCACTTTAAACATGGCAATAACAGTGACACATGTTCTCATCATGAGAACACATAAGACAGATGATCCAAACTGAGCGTCCTATATTAATGTGTATAATACAGAGATCCAGAGAGTGTGAGGTGCTGCTCTCCTCACTGAGCTGAAACTCTGAGCTGCTGCTTTTACCTTCTGTCTGCAGATCATGACGTCATCCTTCAGGGTTTCACCACCAGATGATTCTCCACCTGACAAACCAGACAGAGGAGGTTAATTATCTGGGCAGATAATAAAATGCCAGTCACATACAAATGACTATATCTTCACTTCTAAAAGGGGTAAATTAATAATCTTTTTTCTCAAAGCAAGGTTACATCTGTGAGTTGGATGTAGAAGTGTCAGAATCAATATAGATGTTTTTAATTTAAAGTAAATTCAGATGGAACATAGTAAAAACATGTAAATTCTAATCTCCGCCTAAAAAAAACATTACTTATAGTGAAAACCACCCTTGAATGATGGGTTAGCAGACTAAAAGCTTTAGGAATCCAAACTATAACATATAATAAGTACCCTGTATCAAGATTGATGCAAAACAAGTGCAATTTGACCTTTCTAGAGAGGTTTAGAAAAATAAAGTCCAGGCGGACTCACCTCTGGATAATTTGGGAACCATCAGTTCCATTTGACCTTTTTCACTGTAAAAATCATTTCATTACTTTGAATGATCCCTATAGGTATTCATTCCATCCAAATACAACTGTTGTAAAAAAAAAAAAGAAATAAAAGAAAACCATAATCTGCTCTGTTGCGCTCTGGGTCCTGCTGCAACTCCGGCTTCCTTACGTAGTAAACACTGCGTAGAGTCTGCTGCGTAAATATGCTGACGCTGGCTGTCATACTTTATACTTTACTTCACTTTACTTTTTTTTCTTTACTTTAGAATGCTTTTCAGCCATAAACCTTGAACAATTGAATTCAATGATTCTTTCTTCTAAACCATCAACGTGTATCTTAGACCCAATTCCAACTCAGCTGTTAAAGGAAGTTTTTCCATTAATTAGCACTGTTTATTAAATATTATGAATATGTCTTTATTATCAGGCTATGTTCCACAATCATTCAAAGTAGCAGTGATAAAACCTCTCCTTAAAAAGCACAACCTCGATCCAGAGGTTTTAGCCAACTATAGACCTATTTCTAATCTTCCGTTCCTCTCAAAAATTCTTGAGAAAGCGGTCGAAAAACAGTTGTGTGATACTTAGAAAACAATGATTGATTTGAAGATGTTCAGTCTGGCTTTAGAACACATCATAGCACAGAGACAGCTCTGGTTAAAGTCACAAATGACCTTCTAATAGCCTCAGACAAAGGACTTGTCTCTATTCTTGTCTTACTCGATCTCAGTGCTGCATTTGATACTATCGACCATGATATCCTATTGCAAAGACTAGAGCACTTAGTTGGCATAAAGGGAACTGCTTTAGGCTGGTTTAGGTCCTATCTATCTGAACGCTCTCAGTTTGTATGTGTCAACGATAAATCTTCCATGCAAACCAAAGTTAGCCATGGAGTGCCACAGGGCTCAGTGCTTGGACCTATTTTGTTCACATTATATATGCTTCCGTTAGGCAATATTATAAGGAATCATTCTGTACAGTTTCATTGTTATGCGGATGATACTCAACTATATTTATCAATCAAGCCTGATGAAATTAATCATCTAAATAAAATTCAAGACTGCCTTAAGGACTTAAAAACGTGGATGACTTTAAACTTTTTGATGTTAAACACGGCCAAAACTGAAGTTATTGTACTCGGCCCAAAGAATCTACGAAACAAATTATCTAAAGATATACTAACTATGGATGGCATTAATTTGGCCTCCAGTGAGACTGTAAGGAATCTTGGTGTTATATTTGATCAGGATTTATCCTTTAACGCCCACATAAAATCTATTTCAAGGACCGCCTACTTCCATCTACGTAACATTGCAAAAATCAGGCATATCTTGCCTCAAAACGATGCAGAGAAACTAGTCCATGCATTTGTTACTTCAAGGCTAGATTATTGTAACTCTCTATTATCAGGGTGTACCAAGAAGTCAGTTAAGTCGCTTCAGCTGATTCAAAATGCTGCAGCACGTGTACTAACCAGAGTTAGGAAAAGGGACCACATTACTCCTGTTCTGGCTGCCTTACACTGGCTCCCTATAGAACATAGGATAGAATTTAAAATTCTTCTTCTCGCCTACAAAGCCCTTAATGGGCAGGCGCCATCTTACCTTAAAGAACTCATTATACCCTACTGTCCTACTAGGGCATTGCGTTCCAAGAATGCAGGGTTGTTGGTTGTTCCTAGAGTCTCTAAAAGTACAATGGGAGCCAGAGCCTTTTCTTATCAAGCTCCACATTTGTGGAATCAGCTTCCAGTTTGTGTTCGGGCGGCAGACACCCTATCCGTTTTTAAGAGTGCGCTTAAGACCTTCCTTTTTGATAAAGCTTATAGTTAGGGCTGATTAGATTCAGCCCCTAGTTTAGCTGCTATAGGCTTAGTTTGTCGGGGGACACTTTACTTTACTTCTTCCTTCTCTCTGTCTGTACCTGTGTACTCTCATGTTCCGAATAACCCAGCTTCCCCAAATTTCTTTTTGGTGTCTATCTACGCCGGGACCCTGAGTCGTGGCTGATCCTGTTGCTGTGGTCCTGAGTCCTGGATCGCGAGCCCTGGATCTTGAGTCGTGGCTGTGCCTGTTGCTGTGGTCCTGGATCATAAGTCCTGGATGGATATCCTCGGGGATTCATCTTCTTATTATAGACACATGCATTTCCAAACATTTGGACTACCTATGTAAATGTATTATCTTCTCAATTTACACACGGCATCTACTGCACGTCTGTCCGTCCTGGGAGAGGGATCCCTCCTCTGTTGCTCTCCCTGAGGTTTCTCCCATTTTTTTTTCCCCTTTAAACTGTGGGGTTTTTCCTTTTTCTGGAAGTTTTTCCTTGTACGATGTGAGGGTCTCAGGACAGAGGGTGTCGTATTGTCTACTGATATTCTGTACAAACTGTGAAGTCCACTGAGACAAATGTAACATTTGTGATATTGGGCTATATAAATAAACATTGATTGATTGATTGATTGAGCAGCAGCATGAATGCAGCAGGAACATGAACGCAGCAGCAACATGAATGCAGCAGGAACATGAACGCAGCAGGAACATGAACGCAGCAGCAACATGAATGCGGCAGGAACATGAACGCAGCAGGAACATGAACGCAGCAGGAACATGAACGCAGCCGGAACATGAATGCAGCAGCAGCAACATGAACGCAGTCGGAACACGAACGCAGCAGGAACATGAACGCAGCAGCAACAACATGAACGCAGCAGCAGCAACATGAACGCAGCAGCAGCAACATGAACGCAGCAGGAACATGAATGCAGCAGCAGCAACATGAACGCAGCAGCAGCAACATGAACGCAGCAGCAGGAACATGAACGCAGCAGGAACATAAACGCAGCAGCAACATGAACGCAGCAGGAACATGAATGCAGCAGCAGCATGAACGCAGCAGCAGCATGAACGCAGCAGCAGCAACATGAACGCAGCAGCAGCAACATGAACGCAGCAGGAACATGAACGCAGCAGCAACAACATGAACGCAGCAGCAGCAACATGAACGCAGCAGCAGCAACATGAACGCAGCAGGAACATGAACGCAGCAGCAACATGAACGCAGCCGGAACATGAATGCAGAAACATGAACGCAGTCGGAACACGAACGCAGCAGGAACACGAACGCAGCAGCAGCAACATGAACGCAGCAGCAACATGAACGCAGCAGCAGCATGAACGCAGCAGCAACATGAACGCAGCAGCAGCATGAACGCAGCAGGAACATGAACGCAGCAGCAACATGAATGCAGCAGGAACATGAACGCAGCAGGAACATGAACGCAGCAGCAACATGAACGCAGCAGGAACATGAACGCAGCAGGAACATGAATGCAGCCGGAACATGAATGCAGCAGGAACATGAATGCAGCAGCAGCAACATGAACGCAGCAGCAACATGAACGCAGCAGGAACCTGAACGCAGCAGGAACATGAATGCAGCCGGAACATGAATGCAGCAGCAGGAACATGAACGCAGCAGCAACATGAATGCAGCAGGAACATGAACGCAGCAGGAACATGAACGCAGCAGCAACATGAACGCAGCAGGAACATGAATGCAGCAGCAACATGAATGCAGCAGGAACATGAATGCAGCAGGAACATGAATGCAGCCGGAACATGAACGCAGCAGCAGCAACATGAACGCAGTCGGAACACGAACGCAGCAGGAACATGAATGCAGCAGGAACATGAATGCAGCCGGAACATGAATGCAGCAGCAGCAACATGAACGCAGCAGCAGCAACTTGAACGCAGTAGCAGCATGAACGCAGCAGCAGCAACATGAACGCAGCAGCAGCAACATGAACGCAGCAGCAGCAACATGAACGCAGCAGCAGCAACATGAACGCAGCAGCAGCAACGTGAACGCAGCAGCAGCAACGTGAACGCAGCAGCAGCAACATGAACGCAGCAACAGGAACATGAACGCAGCACCAACATGTGTGCAAAGCAGCTCAGGGGTGCCTGGACTTGCACAAGGTGTTGTCTCCATTATAGTCTTGGTGAGCAGGCGATATCTTCTGGTGTGTGCCTTTCAGGAGAGGGCCAGCGCGGCTGCTCTCAGTCACATTGTTTTTGGTTGCAATCTGTTCAATGACGTTCATCTTGGTGGAGGTAAAGCCTTCAACATCTAGCTGCAGTATCAGTAGACCTCGGCATTAAGAGGCCCTTGAAGGTGCCGCCTGACCTGAGGTGGCTATGCTTGATCATGTCATATTGATTTTAGGCTTTCAGGCCCATAAGCTAGGGTAGCCACATAGAGGCTTCTTTTCTCCCCCAGACATCTACAGTGATATTTATGTTATAGCTCTCTTTGAAAAAATGCAATTGAATGATTGTTAGCACAGAATTCCAGACTTCCCTCTCCACTGAAATGTTTTCCAGTCCTTCCTTGGGAACCTTAAGGCGTTTCCAGTTTGGATAAGATTAGATTAGATATACTTTATTGGTCACAATTTGGAACGTTTTTGAACACAGCAGCATCTAAACGACATATATATCTCCAGCGTGTTCTGGGTTCACCCGGGACCAGCAGATCACGCAGCACCGTAGCTGGACTTTACTGCACGTGCTCGTAAACGCAAGGTGACAGTGAAGAGAGACCTGCTGCTGAACAGTTGAAATATAACAAAAATAAAACCTTTATAACTCAATATGTTGGCAAATCAAAAATGTAACACTTTGTTCTAGGGCAGTGAATCTCAAATGGGGGTACGCGGACCCCTATGGGTACGTTGGGGTACTGCAGGCGGCACGTGAGATAAAAAAAATCAAATACGGTTAATTAAAAAAATACCATGCATGAATACAAAAATAATCATATTACAATAAGTTAAATAGAAAACAAAATTTTATATAAAATATTCCTAAAACCACCAAGGGTTCAAGATCCGTTCTTGTGCTTTTCTGGTGCTTAACTGGTTCTTCTCTGTTTTTACAAGTGTGTGGTCACGTTCTAGTCACTTTGCTCAGCGCTACTGCTTGTTACAACTTTTATTTGCCGTACTCGCCATTAACTCTTATTGCTCAGGTTAATCTCGCCCCCCTCCGACGTAAGCGTGAAGCGTTGGTTATTGCCGGGCAGCCGAGTGGAGCCAGCTAAGAACCGGTTTTCGGTACTGAGAGCCGGCTCCGCTGCGGTGGAAACAGGAAGAACCAGAGCTAAATCAGGCTCTAGCCCAGAACCACGCCGAGCGGGAAGCCAGTTGCAATATTAGATTATAACAAATAGACATTGAAATGGAATCGTGGTTAGAATGTAGCAGCACTACAGCAGGGAACGTGGACAACGGAGAAAAAAAGAGAGCCAAAATTGAGCCAACAAAATGCCGTCAATATCAGGAGGCGTATGCTTTGATGGGATTCACGTCAACAAACGGCAACCCGCCCCAGGCATTGTGTTTTTTCTGTGGGGAGAAACTAGCCAACAGCTCGATGAAACCAGCGCACCTCCAGAGACATCTCAGAACCAAACACCTGTGTCATGTTGGCAAGCCACCGGAATGTTTCAAGAGAAAACTTGCTGAGTACAGATCCTCGCAAGAGATGATGCGAAAAGCCTCCTCAGCATCAGCCAAAGCACTGGAGGCGTCGTATGCGGTGTCACTGCCCATCGCTAAAGCCACAAAGCTGTACACGATCGCTGAGGACCTGTTACTCCTAAATAATGTCATTGCAGTGTTATTACATAGTTTGTTTATAATTGCACATTTTTTTCAGTTACAACTATTTATTTTTTAACCCTTTCATGCATTGTGGTCACTACATTAGAGACTGCTAATTTAATGCTGTTTTCTCTTGTATATTCATGGGGTTTCGGATGGTATAGTTGCACATCAGGCACCACGGTGGATTTTATTAAAATATTTGTGTATTGTATTTTATAGTTTTTGATAATATATCATTTTGTTCATTGGTTTGTTAAACATATATTACTAAAAAAATTGTTTTTAAAAACTGTCGTTATGTTCTTTTTTTTCATGCATAAAGATGAAAATATCCTTAGTTTGTTGTAATTCGTGCATGAAGGAGTTAATAAATCACACACTGATGGAACATCACTATATTGCAATTATTTATATAGGCTTTTTCTATCAAAAATGTTCGGGGTCGGTCAGGGGGTACTTGGCTGAGAAAATGTTTCAAAGGGGTACATTACTGAAAAAAGGTCTGAGAAGCCCTGATCTAGGGTGTCTGAGAAGCCCTGCTCCCTGAGAGCTGACAACGGACAATGAACAGCTCCTGAATTGGTGAACAAATAATAAAATAAATGCTGCGCTGGTGCTAGGCTAAGCTAGCTGGCTAAAGTGAACATTGCAATTAGCTCACTGTTGTAGCACACAGCTAAAGCTGTTGACAACTTTACTTTAGAGAACGTAAAAACCTGACAGTGTTTCATTGCTCAGTGTTTCATCTGGCTGATGAAGACGGAGCAGTTTTAATACTGAAGCAAAATAAGTGGTTTTGTGAGGTCTTTTATTTGATGTTTATAGTGAATCTCTTTGAAAAGACATAACATTGTGTGAAGTCACACTGTATAATGTGTACGTCGCTTTAGTTCAAAGAAGCTCGTGTATTGTTATGATCGGATGGTAGGGTAATTCACTTTACTTTAAAGTTATTTAACAAATGTTTATTGTTTTGTATTTAACAAATTGTATGTATAATTTACTGAAATACACTTCCTGTCTGTGCATTCATCATTTACTGTCATGAAGCAGTGCTCGAACCAAGCCTAGTCATGGGTTTGTTTTCAAATACAAACATTTTAAGATTCCTTTAAAACTGTCACAACAAATATTATTTCCAGGTGTGTATTCACTACATTCGTTACAAATTGTGGTGTGCCATTTAATGCAAGAGCTAGACAATGGAAAGGCTAAACTGAAGCCTCAAAGAGAACTTAAGTACAATACTTATATAAAAAGATAAATAGAGTAAATGTTTATTATTCAGGAAGAAATGTGTAAAATCCTGTACCTTCATGCAGTCAGTCTGAAACCGGGTGGTCATCCTTCAATTGTTAATAAGCTCATATTTTATGTTTAAGTGTCATTAATATCGTAATTATGTTTCTCCTTATATCATCATGCACTGATCCTGACACACAAACAGTCTTTTATCCTGTTCAAGAGATTTTATTCTAAATCCAAGTGGTCGTATGTTGTACAGATTGTAAAGACCCCAAACTTGCAGATGTGGAATTTAAATGAAGTTAATAAAACTGCTAAAACTTGACGTGACAGTTTCCGTAAATTCTCTTCTGAATTATATCTGTTTGTGGTGTTTGTCCTAGAAATTAAACACAATCATTCAATTTAAATAACTTTATTCATGCTTAATGGACAACTTCTAATGACTTTGATCATTACAGTCAAGACAAGCTTTCAGTGACTGCAGCAACAGATTGTGGTCACTTTCTGATGAAGGTCAGACCTTTAAAGACAACATTTATAACTCCTCTTCTGACTCAAACTGAACTCATCTGTTAGAGGTTATTCCTAACACAAGCTAGCAGCAGATTTTTACACAGGGTGTATATCTTGGACATGTTGAGGCCGTACATCACAGGGCTGAAGAGAGGCTGACATGTGAGGAAATATAACGATAAAAATATTCTCAACGTGTTGGGTACACCGCTCATATTAAACCTGCCCTGTGTTACTCCAAGGAAAACTGCAAAAGAGAAGTTGATGAGGGAAGCGAGGTGAGGTGCGCAGGTGCTGACAGCTTTCTGTCTGCTCTGCTTACAACCAGAGAAACACACTCTGAGGATCCTCATATATGAGAACACGATCAGAGACACAGGACAAGAGACTAAGATAAAAGTAAAAATGAGTCCATATATATTATTGACCGTAGTGTCAGAGCAGGCCAGCTTAACAATGCAGTAGTTATCACAGAACACTTTGTTAATGATGTTCCCACGCAGCTGTAAAGACACACTCAGCGATATTGTGACAAAGGAAAAAAAAAAAGGAGGAAACCATATGGCGGCAATAAGCACAACAACCTTATTATACGTCATACGTGTGTTATATTGCAGAGGATAACAGATAGCAAGATATCTGTCATAAGACATGGCTGCTAAATTAAAAAATTCCACACAAACATATGTATACACAAAATAAATCTGCAGGAAGCAGAGCGGAGCAGAAACAGTGTGAATGTCAGAGAGGATCTGAACCAGAAGGAATGGAAACAACCCTGTACTACCATACAGTTCATTTACAAACAGGCTGCACAGAAAAAGGTACATAGGTTCATGTAAGCTCCTGTTCACACAGATCACCACAATCAGCAACACGTTGGCACCTATAATACAAATATACAAAGCCAGAATGATCAGGAAATATAGGTATTTCAAAACCCCGGTGTCAGAGTATGCAGTCAGTATAAAATAGGAAGCTTCCGTAAAGTTAACCATGATCCTCCTGTTGTTAAAGATTTAGAACTTTATGTTAAAGATGAGCACAGATACAGCATTATTCAACAACTATACATCCAACAACAGAAACCTGTGTCAAATGGGAAACAAATGTCAGACAACAGTTGTGTTTCACCTGCTACACCTGAGCTGGAGTCACGGCCAGAGCTCATGACAGGGACCTTACTATCTGACGATATGTGGGGTGGGGGGGGGGGGAGACACAGCGTGGGAGTGGTTTTACTGGACAGACCTCAAAGAACATCTGGTTTCTGATGATTACTGTCTGATGTGAAAACCTCAAAGTTTTTTCATTAAATGTCATGAGCTTATCTCAGTAAACATGTCCCAGGTAAAAGACTGTCTCAATCACTTCAGACAGCATCACTGAACGAACCAAAACCCAGATGGTGGCAGCCAAGAACCACGAGGGTGACGCTCCAAAACCAAGGTGGCAATGTGCAAAGACGGAGAAAGTGACTATCCAACCTTAGGATAGCCAAGGTGTAAAATGGGTTTGCTTCTTCCGCATGGACGCTGATAAAACCTCCTTTGGGGGGAAAGTTCCAAGACCCATAGATCAGTGAAGGGTCCCTACATTGACTCGTTTTTCTAATGGGCACCATTGGAAAGAAAGCAAGGTTAAAGCACCTTCCATTGCAAAAATTGATATTTTCAAAGTTTGGGCTCTTTTAGGCATTTTTGCACAAATCCACCAGAAGGCCCCCTCTTTGAAGTGTTTCCACTGAACTCCCTCTACAGTGTAAGTACCTCAAAGAGCCCTATGGCTAATTTCTTGAGCAGAATGAAGCATCCTGAAGATACTTTCACACCTTTCACTCCAGGGGAAGGGTGGGGGTCAGGCTGGGATTGACCCAGGAAAGGGCACTCTAAGTTGGATGTCATTGCCATGTCTGCTCACCACCTCAAGCTCAACCTTGACACTGAACTGCTTTTCCTTCCGGGAAAAGATTGTCCCACTCTTGACCTAACAATCAACATCGGCACCTCTGTTGTTTCCCCGACTCAGACTGCAAGGAATCTGGGTGTGACCCTAGATAACAAACTGTCCTTCACTGCAAACATCGCTGCTACAACCCGCTGCTGCAGATACACGCTCTACAACATCAGGAGGATACGTCCCCTCCTGACCCAGAAAGCTACACAGGTTCTGGCCCAGGCTCTCGTCGTCTCATGCCTAGACTACTGCAACTCCCTCCTGGCTGGTCTACCTGCATGTGCCATCCGACCTCTGCAGCTCATCCAGAATGCAGCGGCTCGTCTGGTCTTCAACCTTCCTAAATGTTCCCACACCACGCCGCTCCTCCGCTCCCTTCACTGGCTTCCAGTAACTGCTACAATCCACTTCAAGACACTGGTACTTGCGTACCATGCTGTGAATGGATCTGGCCCTTCCTACATCCAGGACATGGTTAAACTGTACACCCCAGCACGTGCACTCCGCTCTGCATCAGCCAAACGGCTCGCTGTACCAGCGCTGCGAGGGGGACCCAAGTTCCCATCAGCAAAAACACGTCGGTTTGCTATCCTGGCTCCAAAATGGTGGAATGAGCTCCCCATTGACATCAGGACAGCAGAAAGCTTACACATCTTCCGGCGCAGACTGAAAACTCATCTCTTTCGACTCCACTTCGAGCGATAGAATTACTAACAAAGAATTACTAACAAAGCACTTATATACTAACAAAGGACTGGCTTATCTAAAGCCAGTTGAGTAGCACTTGAAATGTTTTGGCTCTATGAAACCTGATGTACTTATATGATTCTGTTTTCTTCAAGTTTGTATCTTCTTGGTCGAATGCACTTATTGTAAGTCGCTTTGGATAAAAGCCTCAGCTAAATGCAATGTAATGTGCAGGCCTGGCTCAATGGCCCCCTTTCCTGGAAGTCTTGACTTAACCTAAGACAAATGGACTGAGTTCTGAAACTTGGAGATGTTGGTCTCTGGGGACCCAGGAACGTGTCCTGTAAGTTTCGGCCTCATGGGGGCATGCACCTTGAAGACACAGCCCCTGTACACGCCAAGGACCTGAGGTCCTGCAGTCAGTATGTCCAATTCAAAAAGTTTTTCACTTTAAGAAAATTCAGAAGACCAGTAGGAAGGTGCTCAGGCTGTGCTTGGCCAGGAAAGGGTGCTCAAAGCCAGCTGATGGGCCTGGCTCAGTCACCCCCTTTCTGGAAGTCTTGACTTAACATGAGAGGCCCAGCCCAACCATGCCCCAGACAGACAGAGAACCCCAGAAAACCTCCAATCAAGCCCCCTGGAGCCCCCTGGAGCCTCCTGGACCCCCTTCCACCAGCCAGACATGCCAACCCACTCTTAACCTGTTAAGCCCTGAGCCTGTTTTTCAGGTCTCAGGCTCGAAAATGACATGCCCAGAACAAATGACTATATTGTAAAGGAGGGGGGAGTACAGCTACTGCAGCAGGTAGGAACCCATAGAACATTGGTTCTGTAGTCTCTGAGTCTCTGTGGCAGGTTCTTCGACAGGAGAGTGAACATCTGCTGGGGGGCTGTACACACTTTTAGAGCATTTCTATGCAAGGTTTGTTCATGGCCCCCAGTCTCTGGCTGAACCCTATACACCACCCCAGTGTTTCCCCACCTGTTCCAAAATCACATAAGGTTTAGAATCCCACCATGTACACAAATTACCTCTTCCCTTTCTGTTCCTGTCACGCACCCACACTCTCTCCCCAGGTAACAGTGGTAAGGCTCTAGCTCTCTTGTCATACTGTTGTTTGTGTTGGGAGGCTGCATTACACATCTTTTGTTTAGCCCAGCTATATGCTAGTGAGAGCCTCTGTTGATGGTCCTTCACCCACCATTAAGGTCATGCCGAGGTTGTTGATAGGCCACCCCTAATCTACTTCTACAGGTAGTCTCAGGTGTCTGCCAAACATCAGGAAAGATGGGGCATAACTGGTTGCACTTGTGTGTTATTATATGCATGCACCAACTCAGGCAAGTACTCCTGCCAGCGGCTTTGCTTCTCAGTCTCAAGGGTGCGGAGCATGTTCAGCAAGGTCTGGTTAAACCGTTCTGCGCTACCGTTCCCTGCAGGGTGATAAGCTGTGGTGCGACTTTTGGCAATACCATAGGTCTCGCACAGCTGTTTCATTAGTGCTGACTCGAAATTTGGTCCACGATCTGAATGAAATCTGGCTGGACAACCAAATGGCTGAATTACATGTGTCCACAAAGCTTTAACTGTTGTGTGTGCTGTCTGGTCATGTGTGGGTATGGCACAAGAGAACTTAGTGAACAGGTCAGTTGCAACAAGGATGTTTTGGTATGCGTCTGTGGGTCTACTGAGGGTCAAAAAATCTAAACCTATGACCTCTAGGGGGTAAGATACAGCAATAGGTTTTAGTGGGGCCTTTGGTTCTACCCTTACCTTTTGCAGACTGCAGGTGACACAACCCTGATGGAACCGACATATCCCCCTCCATGTTTGGCCAGTAGAAGTGCTGACGCATCCTGGGTAGGGTCCTGTCCACACCAGCATGGGCAGCAGCTTCGTGGAATTTCTCCCAGACTTCCTGGTACCTGGAGCTTGGAGACACAATCTGGTAGTGTACTTCATGGGTGTGCTGGTCAATCACCTTACGACACAGTTTATTTTCCTTAACTTGCAATTTCTTCCATTGTTGCAATATTTTCTGTGTTTTGCAGGACCTGGCGTTCTGGTCCTTTGGGTGCCAGCCGGTTTTCCACATACCTCCTAACTGTCTGGATGTTGGGGTCATTACCTTGTGCCTCTTCCCAGTCACTGCTGGCCAACTCATCCCGTCCTCCAGGTGTTAACTCAATGGCTGCTGTGGTTGCAGCTGGTCTTGTAATACACTCCTCGTCTGGAGCCCTAGAAGACAAGGAGGCAACTGGACATCTTGATAATGCGTCTGCATTAGCGTTGCTCTTACCCGAGCGAAACTTTATTTCGTAGTTGAAAGAGGCGAGTTGTGCAACCCAGCGCTGTTCTACGGCACCCAGGCGAGCCGTCTGTAGATGAGCAACAGGGTTATTGTCAGTAAAAACAGTGACCTGCGCCCCAGTTAGGTAGTCCTTGAATTTCTCTGTCACTGCCCACTTCAGGGCCAACAGTTCAAGCTTGAATGAGCTGTAGTTGTCATCGTTCCGTTCAGTAGGGTGTAGGCTGCGGCTGGCATAGGCTATCACTCGCTCTTGCCCCTCTTGCACTTGGGACAGAACTGCTCCTAAGCCTTGGTTGCTGGCATCTGTGTAGACTATAAATGGCAAGGAATAGTCAGCATATGCCAACACAGGTGCTTGCATCAGTGCAGTCTTTAATGCATCAAATGCGGTTTGACACTCAGAGGACCACTGTACTTTACGTGTCTCTGATTTCTTATCAGCTGGGATGCCTGTCAGTAGAGTGTTCAAAGGGCGTGCAATTTTAGCAAAACCAGCAACAAAGCGTCTGTAATAACCAGCGAGTCCTAAAAAGGCTCTTACTTGTCTTACGGTGGCGGGTACCGGCCAGTCAAGTACAGCTGTTATTTTGTCAGGGACAGGTCTTACCCCATCCTGGTCCACCAAATAGCCCAAAAACGTCACATCGTGTTGGAGGAGCTTACATTTGTCCAGCCGTAGTTTCAATCCATACTGCCATAGCCTTTGGAAAGCCTCATCCAAATGCTGCAGGTGAGAGGATAAATCAGGTGAGTAAATTATAATGTCATCCAAGTACACTAAAAGGGACTCTGCCAATGGACCACTTAAACACTGTTGCATCAACCGTTGGAATGTTGCAGGCGCATTACAAAGTCCAAAGGGCATGCGCTCAAACTCAAACAAGCCAAGTGGGGTGGAAAAATCAGTTTTCTCCCGGTCTTGGGGATCCATCTCAACCTGCCAGTAGCCACTAGCCAGGTCAAGAGTTGTGAACCACTCCGCTCGGGTCAGGTTAGTGAGAGTCTCTTCAATCCTGGGCGGAGGGAAAGCATCTTTATGGGTTACGTTACAGCATTCAATTTTCTGTAATCAACACAAAATCTCCAACTACCATCTTTCTTCTTTACCAACACTATTGGTGCTGCCCAGGGACTACAGCTCTCCTTAATCACTCCTTTCTCTAGCATACCTGCAAGTAGAGTCTTCATTTCCTTGTACATCATAGGAGGAAGGGGTCGGTTCCTCTCTCTGACAGGTGCTGCACTGCCAGTGTGGATACGGTGCAGGTCCGTCCGCCAGGTCCGTCTGCCTAAAAAGTCCCATTTGCGCAGCAGGGTGCTTAGCTCTTCCTGTTGCGGTTCGGAAAGATCAGGTCTGTTGGCTAAGTCTCTCACCTCCTTTGGTAACGCCTGTTTTCCATCTATAGTTGCAGCATCCACCAAGGTCACTTCCACGACACAGTCGTCATCAAGGGACAGGCTCAGGTCACGGGGTCCATGGACATCAGCCCCATCTACATGGTACAGCTTTCCAAGCTTCTGGTACCGACCTATAGACAAGCTGTAGGGGTGTGGGTTGTAAACACGTACAGGGACTCTGCCATTTCTCACCACTGCTAGCGTCCTCACCACTCCCACATCGCTAGCATCTGGCAGTGCTTCCACCAAGGCACAGTAGTCTGCTCCTTTCGGGCCCATCCGAGCACGACCCCACACCAGCAGCTCACTCTTTGGAGGGACTACAATGTTGTGTCGGCCAGCCGGCCGCACATATCCAAGGAGCCCGTCCTCTGCCATGGTGGCCTCGACACGTCGACAGCTGGCAAAGGCATATCTCCAAACTCTGTTGTTCAACTGTGGTGGGGGGAAAGCAGACTTTCTGGGCCATTTGAAGAGGGCATTCCAACAGGCAGTTACAACATTCATACCAATTATGAGCGGGTGTGTGGAGTGTTCATCCTTTACTATCACAACCCCCCACCCTGGTATCTGAACACCTTCCACTTCCAGATCCAACACAGCATAGCTAGTGTAAGGAATCTCAAGGCCATTGGCAGCTCTCAACTTAAAAACTACAGGGGTCTTCCCAAGCTTAGCCTGGTTGAAATGCTTCTCAAACAAACTCTGTTGCATTAATGTTACTTGAGACCCCGTATCTAGTAGTTCTTGTAGCTTTACCCCCTCAATGGATACTAAAATTGTCGGACATTGCCCAATAAATATGTCAGTGGCCCTTGATTCTTCTGGTGGATTAGCAAGCCCTGCCCCTCGGACCTCAGCAGCAGGGATGGCTAGTTTAAAGCTGACTGGGGGGCAGCTGGCCTCCTACAAAACCTTGCAATGTGCCCAGACTGTTTGCATTGACGGCAGATAGGCCTACCTTGCTCATCCCAGTTGTTAGATTGCGATGTTGGTTGTCGTCGCTCTCGCCAAGGCTTAGTTGGTGGTGGGGGTGCAGCAGTGACTAGTTGAAGAAGTGTTTTGATTTCCTTCATCAGTTCCTGCGCGAGTCCTTGCATCTGGGATTTCACGTCATCCATGATCTCTCTCTTCAGTGTCTCTTTCCAGCCTTCTGCCTGCGGCTGGTTAGGGGGGACATGTGAGCCAGATGTCACATGGCAATGTATTTTAATGATTCATTATTGCATGGTTTTAAGTGTGTGTGTTTTATACCTTTTTATTGTGTGATTTTACTCTGAAATGTGTTTGCCTTTTTAACTGGTTTTAACTTCCTGCTGCATGCTTTTATTTTGAAATGTTTGGCTTGGCCTTGCCATGTTGATTAACAATGAGTGACCACACCTGGAGCCAATTTGCACCAACAGCCCTGCCTATAAATGGAAGGAGAAGAGCAGCAGCAGAAGACAGACTGAGACTGGGAGAAACTGAAGGAGACAGCAGAGGCACAGGCAGCAGGAGCAAAGGCACAGGCAGCAGGAGCAGAGGCACAGGCAGCAGGAGCAGAGGCACAGGCAGCAGGAGCAGAGGCACAGGCAGCAGGAGCAGAGGCACAGGCAGCAGGAGCAGAGGCACAGGCAGCAGGAGCAGAGGCACAGGCAGCAGGAGCAGAGGCACAGGCAGCAGGAGCAGAGGCACAGGCAGCAGGAGCAGAGGCACAGGCAGCAGGAGCACAGGCACAGGCAGCAGGAGCAGAGGCACAGGCAGCAGGAGCACAGGCACAGGCAGCAGGAGCAGAGGCACAGGCAGCAGGAGCACAGGCACAGGCAGCAGGAGCACAGGCAGCAGGAGCAGGCACAGGAGCAGAGGCACAGGCAGCAGGCACAGGGCACAGCAGCAGAGCAGCAGGAGGCACAGGCAGCAGGAGCACAGGCACAGGCAGCAGGCACAGGCAGCAGGAGCACAGGCACAGGCAGCAGGAGCAGAGGCACAGGCAGCAGGAGCACAGGCACAGGCAGCAGAAGCACAGGCAGCAGGAGCACAGGCAGCAGGAGCACAGGCACAGGCAGCAGGAGCACAGGCAGCAGGAGCACAGGCACAGGCAGCAGGAGCACAGGCACAGGCAGCAGGAGCACAGGCACAGGGAGCACAGGGAGCACAGGCACAGGCGAACAGGGATTAAGAGACACGGCAGTCCAGGAGAGTGTCGACGGAGCACCTTTACAGCCCTGGAAAGACTCTGGTTTTGAAGAAAATACTTTTAACCCTTTTGGCATTGGAATTCCTTGTATTGTTTTAACTGCGTTTAATTGTATTTTAAAATAGTTTTAGACTATCTTTTTACTGAGATTATATTTTAGACAGCTATGTTTTTTGTTTCTTAGTAAAGTTTTTATGTTCTCCTGAATAAATTATTGTATTAAAATCTTAAACTTAGTAGTTGGCTCCTTGATTACCCAGCTTTGCTCTCTACCTGATTTAAAAGAACCCTTTCCCTTTTATACCCCTCCCCTCTCCTTTACAATAACTTCCCTTCTAAAAAGGATAAAATAATAATCTTTTTTCTCAAAGAAATTATAAACCTGTGAGTTGGATGTAGAAGAGTCAGAATCAATATAGATGTTTTTATTTTAAAGTAAATTCAGATTGAACATAGTAAAAATACATTACTTATAGTGAAAGCCAGCCTTGAATGATGGGATAGGAGACTAAAAGCTTTAGGAATCCAAACTATAACATATAATAAGTACCCTGTATCAAGATTGATGCAAAACAAGTGACATTTGACCTTTAGAGAGGTTTAGAAAAGAAAAACACCTCTGGGGTCATTTGGGTGGATTTTCCATATCTCTGGAACCCATTGGTCGATTTTGGTGATTGACACCTCTTTTGAACCGTTAGAGCCAATAGAATCGAGAGGGTGTTCCTAAATCCATCTAAACATTACCATTGGTGAATGAGAGTGATGCGCAGCCAGCATGCCCAAAACCGGAAGCTCTCATACACTCTATATGAAAACTACGTTTATTGACATAAATGTTATGATGGATTATCAGTAATCATTTCAAAGTGACACAGAGACAACTTTTGATCAGAAAACAGCAAAGGTAAGACGTATTCGCTGTTTTGGCCCCGTAAAGTGAAGTTGTGTGTTGTCTTTGCTAGCTTTCGCTGCCGTGAGTTCTGGTCGCAGAGTGATGATAATTATACCATTGGAATCTGTGGAATCTCAGCTTTCATATGATATCTAGTTTGTGCAGATTGCATGAAGTATACAATATATCTAACGTGAGTTCTGTGCTAAGACTGTTAGCATTTTTTCACTTAGTGCTAATTCAGAGGCTTGGTATTACCCTTGTGTTTCGTTTAGCTAAAAAATTGTTAATATTGTTTGATAGCTGAGTTTCTTCCCGTTAAGTGGGTCTGACACATTAATAGGTTGTTAAATGTTAAGAAGCCCTGAGACACATCCATCCATCCATCCATCTTCTCCCGCTTATCCGTGGTCGGGTCGCGGGGTTAGCAGTTCCAGCAGAGAGCCCCAAACTTTCCTTTCCCTGGCCACATCAACCAGCTCTGACTGGGGGATCCCAAGGCGCTCCCAGGCCAGCGAAGAGATATAATCCCTCCACCTGGTCCTAGGTCTACCCTTGGTCTCTTCCCAGCTGGACGTGCCTGGAACACCTCCCTAGGGAGGCGCCCAGGTGGCATCCTTACTAGGTGCCCGAACCACCTCAACTGGCTCCTTTCGACGCGAAGGAGGAGCGGTTCAACTTCGAGTCCCTCCCGGATGACTGAACTTCTCACCTTATCCCTAAGGGAGACGCCAGCCACCCTGCGAGAAAACCCATCTCGGCCGCTTGTATCCGCGATCTCGTTCTTTCGGTCATGACCCATCCTTCATGACCATAGGTGAGGGTAGGAACGAAAATGGCCCGGTAGACAGAGAGCTTTGCCTTCTGGCTCAGCTCTCTTTTCGTCACAACGGTGCGGTAAAGTGACTGCAGTACCGCTCCCGCTGCTCCGATTCCCCGGCCAATCTCACGCTCCATTGTTCCCTCACTCGAGAACAAGACCCAGAGATACTTGAACTCCTTGACTTGGGGTAAGGCCTCATTCCCTACTTGGAGTGGACAGTCCATCGGTTTCCTGCTGAGAACCATGGCCTCCAACTCTACAAAACACATGTAGACCAGATAAGCGTACCCCCAGGCCCCCTCCAGGATCCTTGCGAGAGTAAAAAGCTGATCCGTCGTTCCACGACCAGGACGGAATCCGCATTGTTCCTCCTCAATCTGAGGTTCGACAATCGGCCTGACCCTCCTTTTGAGTACCTTAGAGTAAACTTTCCCGGGGAGGCTGAGTAGTGTGATGCCTCTGTAATTGGCACAAACCCTCTGATCCCCCTTTTTGAAAAGGGGAACCACCACCCCGGTCTGCCACTCCTTCGGTACTGTTTCCGACTTCCACGCAACGTTGATGAGACGTGTCAACCATGACAGTCCCTCAACACCCAGAGCCTTCAGCATTTCTGGGCGGATCTCATCCACCCCCGGGGCTTTGCCACTGTGGAGTTGTTTGACAACCTCAGTGACCTCCCCCCGGGACATTGGTGTTGATCCCCCATCATACTCCAGCTCTGCCTCTACCATAGAGGGCGGAGTTGTCGGGTTCAGGAGTTCCTCAAAGTGTTCCTTCCAACGCCCTAACACTCCATCAGTTGAGGTCAACAACGTCCCATCCTTACTGTACACAGCTTGGATGGTTCCCTGCTTCCCCCTCCTGAGGTGTCGGACAGTTTTCCAGAACAACTTTGGTGCCGCCCGAAAGTCCTTTTCCATGTCTTCTCCGAACTTCTCCCACACCCGCTGCTTTGCCTCAGCCACGGCTGAGGCTGCTGCCCTTCGGGCCTGTCGGTACCTTGCAACTGCCTCGGGAGTCCCCCGGGATAACAAATCCCTGAAGGCCTCCTTCTTCAGTCGGACGGCTTCCCTGACCACCGGTGTCCACCAGGAGGTTCGAGGGTTACCGCCCCTTGAGGCAATGTCCCCAACCTCCACAGGAATGCCCGAAAAGCTCCGCCGGAGGTGTGAGTTGAAGGCCTCCTGAACTTGGGCCTCCTCCAGACGTTCCCTGTTCACCCGAACTACACGTTTGGGATTACCAGGTCTGTCCAGAGGCTTCCCCCGCCACTTGACCCAACTCACCACCAGATGGTGATCAGTTGACAACTCCGCCCCTCTCTTTACCCGAGTGTCCAAAACATACGGCCTCATGTCCGATGATACGATAACGAAATCGATCATGGACCTTCGGCCTAGGGTGCTCTGGTACCACGTACACTTATGAGCATCCTTATGTTCGAACATGGTGTTTGTTATGGCCAATCCATGACTAGCACAGAAGTCCAGTAACAAACCACCACTCCGGTTCAGATCAGGGGGGCCGTTCCTCCCAATCACGCCCCTCCAAGTGTCTCCATCATTGCCCACATGTGCGTTGAAGTCTCCCAGCAAGATTAAAGAGCCGCCTTCAGGAGCCCCATACAGGACTCTTTCCAGGGTCTCCAAGAAGGCCGTATACTCTGAACTGCTGTTTGGTGCATAAGCACACACAACAGTCAGAGTTTTCCCCCCCATAACCCGCAGGCGTAGGGAGGCGACCCTCTCGTCAACTGGGGTAAACTCCAACAAAGAAGCACCCAACCGGGTGCTTGTGAGTATCACCACACCCGCCCGGCGCCTCACACCTTGGGCAACTCCGGAGAATAATAGAGTCCAACCCCTATCCAGAAGTAAGGTTCCAGAGCCGACGCTGTGCGTAGAGGTGAGCCCAACCAGATCCAACTGGTAACGCTCCACCTCCCGCACAAGCTCCGGCTCCTTCCCCCCCAGAGAGGTGACATTCCACGTCCCCAAAGCCAGCTTCTGTCGCCCGGGTCTGGTCCGTCGAGACCCTCTGCTTTCACTGCCACCCTTCTGGCAGCGCACCCGACCCCATCGCTGTTTCCCGTAGGTGGTGGGCCCGCGGGACGGAGAAGCGGAGGTGTTGCCCACGTTGCCTTTTCGGCCTGTGCCCGGCGGGGCTCCGTGGCAAGCCCGGCCACCAGACGCTCGCCGACGAGTCCTCCTTCTGGGCCTGGCTCCAGAAGGGGACCCCGGGCTTCCTCCGGGCCGGGTATCCTCACTTCGTGTGTCATCTTTCATGAGGTCTTTTGAGACCTGAGACACAGTTTTGTGAATATTGTTGTGTTGTCCAACATCGGGCTTAACAGGTTAAGGGACCTCTCTTCAGTCTAGCACCCCTTAACACACTGGCAAGGGTTTAGTGTATCGTGCCCTGTAAGTTGTAGCCCCCCAGGCAAAAGAACCTTAAAAGTAAGACTGTACATTTCAAATACCCGAGGCCCTGTGGTACGGTATTGGGAACATCCGTTAAAAATACCATAATGTAGGGCCCACGGTATTTGGAATGCTGAGGGACCTATCTTCACAATGACTAGAGGTATGGGGTTGAAATGTTGAACATGCTATCAAGCCAACCCAAGGATTCAGTCGGGTGAAACTAAAGACGATTGGACAACCTTTGACTTTTACCCTTTTCCGGCCAATTATCTGCAAAAAATTAAGTTATTCCGATTTACTTTAAATTTGATACGGTGGGAGATCTGTCCTGAGGGTTGGCTATTCCAAAGTTATAGGGGTATAGTCATTAGCATTCTGGGGATATTCTGGAGATAGCATTCTGGGGTCCACTAAGGCTTTGAGAATCACAATGATTTCCAAAAATGAACAAACACTGTCTCCTGGGGACTCAAAATGTCTGAGGGGTCTAGATTGGGCTTGTAGAATATGGCGTCTCGAGGTGTTAGCTTTTACATTTTGTCCTTTTTCAGACCTTTAAAGGGTCTTGGAGAACGGGAGCATCTTCAGATGTTTGGTTAATTTGGAGCTGATTTCTTTTTGGAGCTCTTACAGTTATGTAACTGAAATATTGTCTTTGGCACTTCCTTTAGAGTAATTTCACCCTGGTTTCAGATCTCTTTGTATGTTTTACACTATGTGATAGGGTGAGCATTTCAAATTACAAATGAATGGGGTTGAAAGTAAGGGTAAATCCAATTCATAGTATTTGAAAAGGACAGCATCATATTTTAGACAAAATACCTGCAAATCATGTGAAATGTATTGGGGCACCTCAAACTGACTCTATAATATAGATCATGACTTCCAGGCTTCTAATTCTTTTGGCACAGCTACTGCCTTTGATTTCTTTGTAATGTTAAATGACTGATGTTTCAACAGGTATTACAGCCTGCAGAAGCTCTCAGTGTGAGTCGCTTTAGATTAATTAAAGCTGGAAGAAGATCCTTTACTTTAGTAAAAGTACAAATTCAATAAAGTACAAAAATACTACATGACGGGTAAATGTTGTGCATCCCGTAAAGGATCAGAACCATTACTTGGCATGACATGAAAAAGACAATACAAACCGCTGTGTGTGTTATTTATTCAGTGTAGTACAACGCTGCATTGATTTATACTCAGGTCACTTGATATGAAAGCTAACAGCAGATTTGTACACAGGATGTATATTTGGGACACATTACATGTTAGAGAATACGATTGTGAAAATACTGTCAACATATTGGGAACATAGTTGATATGAAGCTGCTCTGTGTCTGTTCACAGCGAGAAGCTTCATTCAGCTTTAACTTCAGTTTCACTCCTAACGTCCTGACTCATGGACCTTTCAGGGTTCTCCTAAAGTCACTGAGGCTGATATGAAAAGTGAAAAGCAAGATAGGAAACAGAAAGAGAGAGCAGCATCAAGCTCAGCACATGCACAGCTGCACGTTTCATTTCCTTCCTCTGCACACAGTGAGCTAGACACGTCATTAGAGTTAATACTGCTGAAGTCAGGGTCCTTTCATTCTCTTTCTCTGCAATCTCTTGATGACCTACACTTCACCACACAACAGACGCTTACATATGATGCGGATTTTAGACATCTTCAGCCCGTAGAGGACTGGGGTAAAGAGAGGCTGGCATGTTAGAAAGTACAGGGATAATAAAATGCGCAGTATATTCGGCACATATTTCATGTCAAATCTGTTCTGTATTACTTCAAAGCAAGACCCAAAAGACACAATAAGCAGGGAAGCAAGGTGAGGTGTGCAGGTACTGAGAGCTTTCTGTCTGGTCTGTTTGGAGCCAGAGAAACACACTCTGAGGATCCTCATGTATGAGATCAAAGTGAGAGAAACAGGAAACATGATTAAAAAAAAAGTAATAAAGATTCCATAAATATTATTGACTGTAGTGTCAGAGCAGGCCAGCTTAACAATGGAGTAGGTATCACAGTAAACTTTGTTAATGATGTTCCCACACAGCTGTAGAAAAGAGTCAGAGACACCATAATCCAAATGGCAATAAATGGATATAACCATGACACTGCAATAAACATGGCAGCTTTGTTAGAAGTCATACGTGTGTTATATTGCAGAGGATTACAGATAGCGAGATATCTGTCATGAGACATGACGGCTAAAGTACTAAATTGTATACTTCCATATGAATAAATGCAAAAAATCTGCAGGAAGCAGAGCGGAGCAGAAACAGTGTGAATGTCAGAGAGGATCTGAACCAGAAGGAATGGAAACAACCCTGTACTACCACAGAGTTCATTTACAAACAGGCTGCACAGAAAAAGGTACATAGGTTCATGTAAGCTCCTGTTCACACAGATCACCACAATCAGCAACACGTTGGCACCTATAATAAACACATATAAACACATGACAATCATGAAGAACACGTATTTTAAAAAACCCGTGTCGAAGTATGCAGCAAGAGTGAAATATGAAACGTGAGTAGAGTTCACCATGATCCTCCTGTGGGTAAAGATAAAAAACATTTAGCACAGAGTACAATTAAAGAAAAATAAGAACAGACAACGGGAGGTGAGCTAGACACGTCATTATTAGAGTTAATACTGCTGAAGTCAGAGTCCTTTCATTCTCTTTCTCTGCAATCTCTTGACGACCTACACTTCTCCGTACAACAGACGCTTACATATGATTCGGATTTTAGACATCTTCAGCCCGTACAGGACTGGGGTAAAGAGAGGCTGGCATGTTAGAAAGTACAGGGATAATAAAACGCGCAGCATGTTGGGAACACTGCTCATATCAAACCTGCTCTGTAATATTTCAAACAAGACTCCAAAAGAGAAGTTGATGAGGGAAGCAAGGTGAGGTGCACAGGTACTGAGAGCTTTCTGTCTGGTCTGTTTGGAGCCAGAGAAACACACTCTGAGGATCCTCATGTACGTGTAGAGGATTAAGGGGGCAGCATGTTAGGGACAATGCCTTTTGAACATAGTCAGGTTTAATTGGACTGGCCTTCCTCAAAGGGGGGGGGGGGGCCTTGGCCAACCAGCTTTTGTCTCCACAACCTATTCCTTTAGTCGTGGACCAATCACAGCGCATAGACTCTATGCATTACATTAATGCACACACAATATACAATATATCTGTTTTCTTGTCTTTTTTATTACTGCCGATTTGTATTCATATTTTATTCCTTTTTTCATTCCATTCCATTGGAATGTAAATACTGTTATATTTTACTATATTTTTTATATTTTTTCTAGTTCCCTACCTGTGTTTTAATTCAATTCAATACTCATCTGAAGATGCTCTCTCGGCCTCCCTCTCCTGGAAGTCCTCGTCCTCCTCGACCAATGACGCCTCACCCTCCTCCTCGACGAAGCCCCTGGTCTGTAGCGGACGAATACCCCCTGGCTTAACGCCTGGTTGGGCGTGGGTCCTAGAAGGCTGCTCCGGGTATCGCAGGTGGAAGTCTCGGATGAGTTGTGGGTTTAGGATGTGACGAGCAGGAATCCACTGCCTCTCCTCAGGACCATAGCCCTCCCAGTCCACTAAATATTGTACCCCTCCTCCTCTGCAACGGGAACGGAGCAGGCAACGAAGGGTGTAAGTAGGACCCCCATCGATCATCCTAGGGGTGTGGTGGAGGGGCGGCGGGATCATAGGACTCTCCCGGACAGGTTTAATCCTAGAGACGTGGAAGGTGGGATGGATCTTCATGTTCCGGGGCAAACTCAGTCGGACCGCTGCAGGGTTAATAACCTTGACAATCTCGAAGGGTCCAATAAACCTGGGCGCTAACTTCTTAGACTCTACCCGAAGGGGAATGTTCTGAGTGGAAAGCCACACCCTCTGGCCTACCAGGTACACAGGTACACAGGTGCCTTGGTGCGTCGGCGGTGCGCTGATGTGGCGTACCGGTTAGCAGACTGAAGCAGGGTTGTTCGGGCCTGCCTCCAAGTCCTCCGACAACGTCTGATGAAAGCCTGGACAGACGGACAGGTAACCTCCCTCTCTAATGCAGAGAACAATGGGGGTTGAAAACCGTAGGCACACTGGAAAGGGGAAAGACCAGTGGCGGAACTGATGAGGGTGTTTTGGGCATACTCCACCCACAGGAGTTGTTTTGACCAGGCCGTTGGATGATCGGACACCATGCAGCGGAGAGTGGTCTCCATCTCCTGATTCTTCCGTTCCGTCTGGCCGTTGGCCTGTGGGTGGAAACCGGAGGTGAGACTGACCGTCGCCCCGATCAGTTCACAAAATTCCCTCCAAAACACAGAGGCGAAAAATGTGGAGAAGAATAAGTTCCGCCATCTCCTTAGCTGATGGGATCTTAGGCAGGGGAATGAAATGAGCCAATTTACTAAACCGATCTACCACCGTCAAGATGGCAGTATGTCCGTGGGACGGTGGTAGAACAGTCACAAAGTCCAATGAAATATGTGACCAAGGGTGATGTGGGACTGGTAATGGATGAAGGAGGCCAGCAGGCGCTTGGTGAGAGGGTTTGTGCCGATTGCACACAGGACAGGCGTTCACAAACTCCCGGGTGTATGCCTCCAGCGTGGCCCACCAGAACCGTTGCAGGACCATCCCTCTAGTACGTTGATCCCAGGGTGGCAGGAAAGTCTGGAGCTGTGAGCCCACTGAAGCACCTCAGCCCTCAAAACTGAGGCACAAACAACGGTTGAGAGGACAAGAACTAGGACCGGGTTGGTCCACCAACGCGGTCTTAACCCTCTCCTCAATCTCCCAAGCGAGGACGCCGATCACTCGAGGAGCAGGAAGAATAGTGTCCGGGATACCGCAGGTGTCTCCCCCCCTCCCGAACTGCCGGGACAGAGCGTCGGCCTTCACGTTGCGGGAGCCCGGGCGGTAGGAGAGGAAAAAATTAAACCGGGTGAAAAATAACGACCACCTGGCTTGCCGGGAATTCAGTCTTTGTGCCGACCTGATATATTCCAGGTTCTTATGGTCAGTCCAAACCTGAAATGGTTGTTCTGTCCCTTCAAGCCAGTGTCGCCACTCCTCCAACGCCAACTTGACTGCTAGAAGCTCCCGGTTCCCCACGTCATAGTTTCTCTCCGCCGGACTCAATCTCTCGAAAAGAAAGCACAGGGGTGGAGCTTCTGGTTCTCACCAGAACGTTGCGACAGGATGGCCCCCACCCCTACGTCAGAAGCATCCACCTCCACCAACTGACCAGCGGGGTCTGGTACTTGCAGGATAGGAGCCGACGTAAACCGGCCCTTGAGGTCCTGAAAAGCCTCCTCGGCTGCAGGGGACCATCGGAACGTCACCTTGGACGAGGTCAGGGCGGTGAGCGGGGCGGCCACGGTGCTGTAGCCACGGATGAACCGTCTGTAAAAGTTAGCGAATCCCAGGAAACGCTGCAGCTCCTTCCGGGAATCAGGAACCCGCCACGAGGTAACCGCTGAAACTTTGGAGGGATCCATCTCCACACTTCCTTGACCCACGATGTAGCCAGAAAGGCGACCGAAGAAGTGTGAAACTCGCACTTCTCCGTCTTGACGAAAGCGAGTTCTCCAGAAGTCTCTGAGACTGTCTGGACGTGGTGGATGTGTTCTTGAGATTCTTTGAAAAAATCAAAATATCGTCCAGATAAACAAAAACATAACGATCCAACATGTCCCGGAGTACGTCGTTCACCAACGCTTGGAAAACTGCAGGGGCGTTGGTAAGTCCAAATGGCATCACCAGGTACTCGTAATGTCCCGAAGAGGTGTTGAAGGCGGTCTTCCATTCGTCCCCCTCTCGGATTCGTACCAGGTGATAAGCGTTTCGTAAATCCAGCTTAGTGAAGATTGTAGCCCCTTGTAGTAACTCGAACGCTGACGAGATGAGTGGCAGGGGATATCGATTCTTCACCGTGACGTCGTTCAGACCCCGATAGTCAATGCAGGGCTCAGGGTCTTGTCCTTCTTCGCCACAAAAAAAAACCTGCTCCTGCGGGTGATGTGGAAGGACGAATAATTCCCGCAGCCAGAGAGTCATTGACGTAAGTCTCCATGGATTTCCTCTCCGGTGCCGAAAGCGAGTACAACCGGGCTTGGTGGGACTGCGCCTGGATGTAGCTCAATGGCGCAGTCATAGGGCCGATGAGGTGGGAGAGATGTCGCCTTAGTCTTGCTAAAAACCTCCTTAAAGTCCAAATATTCTGCCGGAACCCCTGTGACATCCGGAACCAGGTTCATATCCACAGATAGTTGAGGTGCGGCGGCCTGCTGAGGCAAACCTGATGACAGGAGAACTCCAACCTAGATGGACCCAGTCGCCCAGTCAATGTTCGGGTTGTGGCGGCGGAGCCACGGATAACCCAAAATCAGAGGAATTTGGGGGGACCGTAGCACATGAAATGGATTGTCTCATGGTGGTTCCCCGACATGAGCATATGGACCGGTGTCGTTGGTGTGTCACCGTTCCCAGCAGTGACCATCCAAAGCATTAGCCGGTACCGGCTGGGGCAGCCGAACCTGTTGGATGCCCAGCTGTAGTGCGAGCTCCTCGTCAATGATGCTGACATCTGATCCGGAATCGATAAAACAGCCAGGCCTGAGATTTGCCTGTCAGAGGAGTCGAGCATGGCACAAGGGTCTTAGATTGGGGATCAGCTCAGAGGTTTGGCCCACCAGTATACTCCCCATTACTGGTGAGCTCTGCCTTTTACCGGACAACGGGAAACAAAATGTCCAGCCCGACCACAGTAAAGGCATAGATTACCTCTTCGACGTAATTCCTTCTCCTCAGGGTAAGACTGGTACGACCAACTTGCATGGGCTCGACCTCCCCGTACCGTGAGTCAGAGTAGGATGGGATGCCGAAACCGGAAGTCGAAATCCCCGGAAACCGGAAGTTGTTGTCGCGAGCGGGCCCCGTTCGCGTCTGTTGCTCTCCTCTCCGGGTCTGGATTCGCTGTCAATCCGAGAGGTGAGCTCGATCAACCCATCCAAGGAAGCAGGGAGATCATAGGAAACCAGCTCATCTCTATATAATCCGCTAATCCTCTCAGAATGCGTCACACTGCGCCGGCTCGTTCCAGCTGCTGCGGCGGCTGCTGGTGCGGAAGTCTAGCGTAATCTACCACCGTGCCGGAACCCTGGCTCAGCTCAGCAGACCTCCGGCAGCGTCGGGACCCAGACGAACGGAACCGAACACCTTCCGCATCTCCGCGGAAAATGCAGCAAAAGAGACGCAGGCTGGAGTCTGCTGCTCCCACTCTGCAGTTCCCCATAAACGGGCTTTCCCCGTCAGATGATTACAGCGAACGCTACACGAGCCGCCTCGGAGGCGAAGGTGTGTGGCTGCAGTGAAAAATATGGAACAGTTTGTGAGAAAAGGACTGCATCCCTCAGGCTCACCAGCGTAGCGTTCCGGCGTTCCCACACGAGGCTCCGGAGCGTATCCAGTCGGGCCAGGGGCTGGAGTGAACATCGGAGCTGCGGGCGGAGGGACGGTAGCAGCCATGGTAGCGGCTAGCTGTTGTACAGTGGTGGCCATCTGCTGCATCTGGGGGTCAGGTAAGCCAGCGTTTGTCCCTGGGTTGAGGTTGCCTGGTGGGTCTCGGTAGCTAAGGTAGCTATCGTGACCTCCTGTCTTTGGATGGCATCCTCAACCCTCTCAAAGCGGTCTCTAGGAGACCCGGTGCTTGCTTGGTCCATTTCTGGCCAGATCGTTCTGTCACAAACGAGCTGAGAACCAAAATGCAACACACGGGAAACCAAGGATAGTCGGTAACCAGCTTTATTATAGGCAAAGGGCTGGTCGGACAAACCGGCAGACAGTAGGCAAAGGGCTGGTCGGGGACAGGCGAGGGTTCCAGGAGTAAGCAAGACGGGAGACGCAGGTACAGGCAGGGTCAGGGAGCGAGGCAGAATAGTCCAGGGAAAGGCAGGGTCAGGAAACAGGCGAGGCAGGCTGGTCAGGGGCAGACAAGGTCGAAACCGGGAGAGCAATCTGGGAGGTAATGCGGGAAAGACTGGCATGCTGCGAAGTACGATCTGGCACTGAGGTGAGAGTGAAGTGAGCCTATATACTAGGGGAGCTAATGGGTGTAACAGAGTGTGAGAGAGAAACAGGGTGTGACTACCAGGTGACTCAGGAATGCTAAT
The DNA here is from genome assembly GCA_031216635.1 of Dissostichus eleginoides. Classification (NCBI taxonomy): domain Eukaryota; kingdom Metazoa; phylum Chordata; class Actinopteri; order Perciformes; family Nototheniidae; genus Dissostichus; species Dissostichus eleginoides. The sequence goes on along the minus strand of CM062268.1, from coordinate 37,947,035 downwards.
GCAGAAAATAGGTGAGTGAGGAAGCAGACTGTGACAACTAGTGACCCTCTGACCGTACTAGTGACGCTAAAAGTCTTACAAGTTAGGTAGTGCGCTGCAAAAGCTCTGACATGTTAACTAGTTGCACAGAATGCTAATGAGGAGGAGGGGAAATAATGCATCGAGGTCTCCTATTGGCCCTAAGCTATAGAGCGCCACCCAGCCCAAATAGTTTCTTTAAGAGCTTACATACACTGTGTTTTAAAATACAGTCATATGACCATATTTACAAAAATATAAAACAAAAGTATTGTTCTAATTATGATCATATGACTGTTTATCAAATGAGGTAAGAACATTGAAGACTTTCTTAAAATTAGAAAGTTGCCTTAGGACTGCAGACAGGAATATAGATCCTCTTTAAAACATTTTGTTAGCTGCAATTTGAAAGGTGCTGGATTAGAATAGAACTATGATAACAGAAGGACATTAGTGATGGATAGAAAGAGGAAGTAACCCTCTCCGGATCACAGCTTTGAGAGATCGCTGTGACTTCCGTAAATATTAGTCTAAGGCAAATATGGAGAGGTTGTTTATCATACGGATCTATCGTTACCCTGATTTTAAGATCTGTCCAGTGTTTCTACTTTATTAATTTCATGAGCACCGCTGATAAAATGTCCCACGATCATATACTTTTGTGTCTCGAGTGCCGGCGTTCTCACACACAAGCATACGCACACTCGCACCAACAAAAACACACACAGAAAGCGGAGCAAAGCAGAAACAGAAACTGTATTTCTCTAGGCAAAACACACACTGACTGACTTCCCACGGACAATATGTTAACAGTAGGCACTAAATACCCGACTGATGCACCTCACGTCTTCGAGACGTTGCTAAAAACATTGCAGGAGAACGCCCCCTAAGGCTCTCCCTCACAGAGCTGAACTGACCAATCAGAATCTGGGTCCAGCCTGCCCCATTTGCATATGGCTCACTAGTGAACGTGTTGGCCATACACGTTCACTAGTGAGCCATATGCACGGCAACTAGTTAACTAGTGGATACATATTGCAGCTTACACGTTAACTAGTGAAGGCAGAATGTTCACTAGTTAACTAGTTGAAGCCTCTTTTGGTTTTACAAGCTGACTATTGAGGCTCAAAATGTGCACTAGTTAACTAGTGAGGTCCAAAGTGTCCACTAGCTACACTAGTACCATTGTTTTTACCTTACTAGCTAACTAGTTACACACACTTTATCTCACTAGTTAACTAGTGAAGCCTTAGAGGAGTCACTAGTAAACTAGTGACACAGATGTTTTTCTTACTAGTTAACTAGTGGAGGGCATTTTTTCTCACCAGTGAGGTTCTGTTATAAACATGTTAGACTTTGACCGTACATGTTGCACATTTTTCTTACATGATCAGAGCCGAATTTGAACATTTCCTTTATCATGTGTCCATCTGGTGTCAATTTCGGGACAGTGTGACAGGCGCTTTAATCGCTGCATAGCCAATTTATTTGGACTAGAATTATCCCAGAGAGTCTAAACATTCTTTATAACACAGTTCTAGATTTGTGAAACCTTAATTCTATTTGTGAAAATGCAACTGAGGGAAATTAGATTGTTCAACATTTGTATTGAGAAAGTCAGTGCAGAAGTCCATGTCTCTCCATTTCATTTCTCGTCTGCATTATCATGTCTTCTTTTTCACTTCAAAACAAAAGTAGAAAATAATTCATGGTTACCATGGTAATGCACTCTTGAAATTGTTGTTTCAAAAGAAAATGACTGTTTTTCTTGTACTTTCCCTCTAACTGGCCACACTCGATCTTCTCTAATGCTTCTGCCAGTTGCATACCTCCGACTTTATCCAGAGCTGTTATTGTGGCCTGTGTTAGAAGAACCATCATTCAGCCATGAGTGTGCTTGTTCTTCATTTGAGCTATATGGACATTTTCATAAAAAGCTTTCTGTCAATTCTTTGTCTCATTTATCAACATATAAATACTTTTCATTTATCTTCCACTAACACCTGCCATCATTTCAGACCCTGCTCTTCCTCTCCTTCCCACCATTTGCCCTCATCGTGTGCCTACCTTTGCATTCCCCTGACCTCCCACCTGCCTGCAGACATGATCCCCATTACCCCATTATCCATAGAGTGTATACTGTCGACCTGCACAGCAGCCCAGTCCTTTGCCATGCTGTGTATCATGTCTCCTGATTACAATTGTGATTTTAATCTATCCTATTTTTTTTAATCCTGCATGAACCACTTTCCTGTGCAACCTTTTATGTTGTGTTTGATGAGTGTAGGTATAGTGGTTTTAGATCAGGAACTGGTCTAATGTGGTCTAGATGCGAAAAATGCAGCGAAATCTCCCTTTTTTGTATTTTCACAAATAGAATAAAGGTTTCACAAATCTAAAACTGTGTTATAAAGAATGTTTAGACTCTGGGGATCATCTAGTCCAAATAAATCGGCTATGCAGCGATTTAAGAGGCACACACACGGAGGATTGTTCGCTCAGCGCTGTAAATTAAATGTCCCTTAACTTTCCCCTTAAATGCCGAATCGGAAGCTCTGAATCGGAAGCCAACTTCAGCGTCGTCAGGAACGCTGATATCCGAAGAGGGTTACTTCCTCTTTCTATCCATCACTAATGTCACTCTGTTATCACAGTGCTATTCTAATCCAGCACCTTTCAAATTGCAGCTAACAAAATGTTTTAAAGAGGATCTATATTCCTGTCTGCAGTCCTAAGGCAACTTTCTAATTTTAAGAAAGTCTTCAATGTTCTTACCTCATTTGATAAACAGTCATATGGTCATATTTACAAAAATACTTTTGTTTATATTTTTGTAAATATGGTCATATGACTGTATTTTAAAACACAGTGTATTTAAGCTCTTAAAGAAACTATTTGGGCTGGGGTGGTGCTCTATAGCTTAGGGCCAATAGGAGACCTCGATGCATTCTTTCCCCTCCTCCTCATTAGCATTCTGTGCAACTAGTGAGCATTTGGGATCCACTAGTACGACTAGTGAACATTTTAAGCCTCACTAGTTCACTAGTTGAATTTAAATGTATCTCACTAGTTAACTAGTAAAGGGCAAAGGGTTCACTAGTTAACGTGTAGACATGTTGAGCCCCACTAGTTAACTAGTAAGGTCAAAAGAGGCGTCAACTAGTTAACTAGTGGACCTTTTGCCTTTACTAGTTAACTAGTGAGTGATTCTGGGTGCGACTAGTTAACTAGTGCAGACAAATGTATGCCACTAGTTAACTAGTTGTGCTTCTTTTGTGTAACTAGTTAACATGTCAGAGCTTTTGCAGCGCACTAGTTAACTTGTAAGACTGTTAGCGTCACTAGTACGGTCAGAGGGTCACTAGTTCATCAAAAAGCTTACATGTTGATACTTTGGTGCAACTAGTGCTGCTCCTGGCGTCACTAGTAAGGCTTATGTGCTAACTAGTCGGACAAAAGTGCCACTAGTTGCTGAAAAACAGTGACTAGTGTAATGTTTTATTGAACTAGTAAAGCAGAGTGCCAAACTAGTTTGACCATATCTCTAACAAGTGGAATCAAAGAGCCAACTAGTGTAGGCAGCTGCCGTCTGATATCAAGGATATGGAATAAATACTCAAATGGCTTGCCATACATACCCACACATTTACATACACATATACATATATACACATACATACACATACATACATACACATACACATACATACACATATATACACATACATACACATACACATACATACACATACACACACATATATACACATACATACACATACACATACATACACATACACACACATATATACACATACACACACATACATATATACACATACATACACATACACACACATATATACACATACACACACATACATATATACACATACACACACATACATATATACACATACATACACATACACACACATATATACACATACACACACATACATGTATAATCAAAATAAAAAGACATACATTCATAGTCACCCCTTCCTTCTTAACTCAGTGTCTTTAGTTCAGCTCTGTAGGCTATCGCAGAGCCCCAGACAGATTCATTCATGTTTTGTTGCATGTTTTAGTGCATACATTTTTATGTATGCACCATGACATCAAGTCAAATTCCTCGTACGTGTAAACCTACCTGGTGATAAACCTGATTCTGATTCAGAGACATCCGGCATCAGACGCCATGTTTGTTTGCTGCTTCTCACTGGGTTCATACTTCAGGAGAACTTCCTGATAAGTTTATGGTAGTAACACTTCAAAACAGTGTTCATTTTGTGAGTTATATTCAAATTTAGACTCAAATAAAGAACATAGTCTCGTGTGCTTTAGGGCGGGGCTAGCTGTGATTGTTAGGTTCCAAAAAACCAAGACGGTGTCGACCAGTTTCTCTGCTTTTTTTTGCATTTTCACTGCCCCTCGATTCATGGCAGAAATCCGCCCTGGAGTTACGGGAGGACGTTTGGGTCAAACTTGTTGATATGATTCATCTTCGTAATGTTTTATTAAAGCGTTAAGGTTTCCAGATCACAGCCCTAGTGTTTATATATTCAGTTGTAGGTTTAAACCAAATGTAATAAAGTATATGTATATGTGAACGAACTACGTATAAACGCCCGTAATGTTTAATGTTAGAATTCTTTAGCTTTCTCTCTCTATTGGAATATATTCACCTTCATGTTTTATTCCTTATTTACCTCGGAAAGTTTCAGTTTATCCGAAAGTTTATTGTTCTTCATTTAGTTGCAGGTGAGGACAGTATCACCTTTGAGTTGAGTCTAATTAGGATGACAACCCTGGGACGGAGTGTGTGTGTGTGTGTGTGTGTGTGTGTGTGTGTGTGTGTGTGTGTGTGTGTGTGTGTGTGTGTGTGTGTGTCCGAGGGGAGGTCATTACCGGACTCTGATTGGTCCCTCTGGTCCTCGGCTCGGGGGGTTATTGGAAACTGTCAACATGACACAAAATGTTGACGGTCTGACTGACCTCTGACCTCTGACCTCAGGGACTTCATTAACGAGCCGCGGTAACTTTGACCAAATGTCTAATTTCTAATTTACTTTACCAAGAAAGAAGAAACACGGTTAAAGCAGCGGTCGGAGGAAGGGTTCACGATGTACCAACATGTGCCGTATTTATACTAACTTATACTAAAGTGTGGCTGTGTTAGGGTGAAGAGGCCCTTCTTCTTCTGTGGTGTTCCTCCTGTAGTTCTACAGGTGTTACTGCGTGTAAATGGTTTCAGTAATTGCACCACATGCATATGAAGAATAAAGATAATGTTTTTGACTTTTTAAAAGTAAAATATTATTTTTACATTTCTGTTTTACTTGAAATCATAATTTCACTTCCCAGCTTTATGACCCTTTTGTTTAAAATATATATTTTTAAATGTCTTTGGTGAAAGTAAAGCAGCAGTAAACCCGGGCAGACCCCTACACTCACACAACTTAAGACTAAGACACCACTGTTTTGCAATTTGTAAATTAGTAGAATCTACTTCGACTGTAATTTGTACATTTGAATAACTTAGGTCGCATTCACACCTAGAGTCCGTTTTCAGGTGCGCCCCAGACGACCGTTTGTTACATCCTTTCATTTTTCAGAAGGTTCGCGTTCACACGGGCAAAACTCAAACGGACTATAAACTTTAAACACACGTCATGTGCACGGAAATGCTGTTCAACCATTGGTCAGACATTAAGGGGGTAAAACCGCAAATCCTGGCAATTTCTACTTTACACGACACTGTTCAACACTTCATTCTGCTTCACTCTTTAACTAACCAACCGGGGATGTCTTGAAAGACTCTTTCGCTAAAGATCTGGAAGACATCCGCGTTCTTGTGACTCGTAAATACTACGCTTCCTGTGTTTTGGTGCGGACTGCGTTCACACCAGCGATGAGCCGCTCCAGAGTTCACTTGCAAGCGGTCCGAGACCACCTCTTTTAGGCGGACCAGAGTCCGGTTGTGTAGTTCACTTCAGGGGTCTCGGACTGCGTTCACACCGACCCAAACGAACGGCACCAAGCGGGTAAACGCACCACGGTTCGATTCAACCGGACTAAACAAGGCTGGTGTGAATGCGACCTTAATCTAATCGTGTTTTATTTATGAATGTGTTGTCTCTATCTTCACATTCCCCCTCTGTGGGACGAAGGTATTCTGATCCTGAGAATGTTCCAATAATAAATATAAACACACAGTTCACAGATGTATTATATTTCATGGGATGAATGACAGCAGAAACACAAACTGAGTGATCCTTCTACATAAATATATTTTACCTTCGAAATATAAAAATATCACTTCAGCCAAAACTCAGAAAACACCACGAAAAGCGACGTTCCCATTTTAATTCCTATGGAAGTTCATTGATGACAAAACTGTTGAACAGAAAAACTAAAACAAAGAGCGCTGGTTTTTAAATTCATTTTTCAAATCGGCGCTTAAAGATTTTTTGTCAGATTCATATTTGTTTTAATATGAGCTGAAAAGTAACTTCATGCAATAAGCCACAGAGTTTAAACCAACTGAATGAGGGGTCAACTACATGTCCCAGAGTGCACTGGGGCTGGAAGTATCCAATCAGAGAGTCGGGTGCTGCTGATCGTTGGAATTTATCTAGAAATCTAAATTCCTTCATGTCGTGCAGCAGATTACAGCGAGAGGCGGATAACACCTGTTTGAATTACAGATATGATGTTTGAGCATTTCAAAGATGAATGTGTGCTTAAAGTCGCAGTCTGTGGAAAAACCGATGAAACCTAAGAGTGAAAATATACGAGGGGAAAGATTTCACACACGCAAATCACCCGGAGTTTGTTATGTGCTCTTATGGGGCTATAAAACTCAGAATCTACGTTACCAACTAAATTACAAAATGATATGTTTACATAAAAAATGTTGGCCATTCTTGAGATTATAAATGCCGAAACGCAAAACCATGCAAATTACAACAAATAAAAAAAAACCTGAAGGTCGCATAAGTGACTTCACAACTTTCTCTGATGGGGTTTATACAATTATGAATTTCCAAGATTTAAGTCGTATATTTACGTGAAAAAAAAATAAGAAATGTACGAGAAAAAGCGTTCTGGATTCTTGTAATGCAATCTGGAGAAATTGGGACATTTCCGAGTAAAAAAAATGTTTTCAGGGAAAGAAAGATTTGGGTTTTCTGTAAGATTA